>BQNB010196921.1:0-11254 GCA_026074375.1 Tanacetum coccineum | reverse complement strand
TGGATAATACCTCAATTGAAGGTATTATTTGTTGGTGTTCTTTTACCAACTTTGTTTATTTTTTATTTTTTATTATGGATATTTTTTTTTTGATTTTTTTATATTTTTTATATGATAATTATACTAAAAGAAAAGAAAATTATTTTTTTACTTTTTATTTTTTATAATTTTTTATATTTTTGATTTTTTAATAAAAACAAAACTTTCAAAAACGAAAGGGTCTTCAAATCACGATCAACAAACGCAAACGAAGGAATCTTAATCACAAATCCCCGGCAACGGCGCCAAAAATTGAATGCAGCAATCTTACACACGTAATTATAAAATATAATATATGATAGAAAATTACCAAACTAACCTTGAGGACAAAGGTAGTAAGGAAAATCTTCACAATTATATATATATATAATACGTATATTAACCGGGAAGTATGATTCCCGGGTCGTTATTCCTCAACGATTTATGAAATTGAGACCACATTTGTTGTTCGGACAATGATTTGAATTGGAAACTAAGATTGATTTGATTATCTATTTCTACGAGTTAAAAACAATTAAAATAAGCAAATGATAATAATTAAGCACGAAAACAAATAACGGGAAATCAAACTTTAACTAAAAATGCAAAACGGGAACCCTAAATGGCAATTAAAAACCCTAAATTTCTAAAATTAAACCTAAATTGAATTTTTCTTTTTAAAATTTAAATAGACTCTAATTGACTAAAAAGTAAGTTTAAAGAAAACTAGAACAAAAACGGAGTTGAAATAAGCTTTGAAACACCAAAAACGAGAACGGGAACAAATCACATTCTTTAAAAAATTTTTTTTTTGCAAATTAGAACCTACGAAAGCAAAACTAATTTTCCTATAAACTTTATGATAAAAGAAAATTTTCTAAAAAAGATTTATATTTTTTTGATTATTTTTCTATTTTTTAGGATTTTTTTAAATTTTTAATAAAAATAAATGTTTAAAATTACTTAACTATCTATAAAAATTCTAGAAAATTACAGAAATTGGCTTATTCTAATTAGATCATAAGAAAAATAAGCTTGAGATCACAGCTTATTGAATAAGCTGCGAAATATGCCATAACAGCTTATTAAGCTTATAAGGGCTAAATGTGTATAAAGAATAAATTGTGTAAGAGTCTAATGAAAAAGACCTCAGGGCGCAGTGGTAGTGAGTGTGTTATAGAAGGTTGAGAGTGTTGAGGTCGGGGGTTCGAGTCTTGCTCACCCCGACTTCCACTTTCCCTTTTTTTATTTTTTTTGAAAAACTTATAAAAGCAAAGTTGTAAAGCTCCTAAAAATAAGCATTTTTAATAAAAGCAACTTTTTATGAAAAGTCCTAAATAAGCTAGAAACTAGCTGAAAAGATGACAAATTCACTAAACTATTTTTTTTTGATTTTTCTTAAGCTAATAATCTAAAAAGCCTACTGTAAGCTAGATTATGCTACTATTAAGCTAATTCTAACCTAAAAAGCTAATTGAACAAGAATAAGCACACATAATAAGCTATAAGCTAGTAATTCAAAATAAGAACTTATACAAAACACTTAAAACCAAACAGGCCTTATGGGCATTTTGAGCTTAAAAATAAGCTAGCAAATAAGCACCCTATGAAGTGAAACTTGGTTTTTCTAAAAACTTGGCTTAAATTCTACTAGAAAATGCTTTTCAAAAGAGCTTAAAGCAACAAGAGCTTATTAAAAAGAGATTGTGAAAACAAACAGTATACTCACAAATCAGTGAACACTGATTTTTGAAAAAGGATAAATACCATTTTTGAGCTTAAATTCAGATGTTCAAAAGAGCTTATAATTCAAAACAAATTTGAAACATGTAATCTATAACTTGAAAACTACTTGTAATTCAAAATTCAAAAACTAAAAACAAAATCTACCCTATGAATTCATGGACTGAAAAAGGAACTTTTACTTTTGAATACCCTGGTGCAGAGTGTAAGTAATTGAGCCAAACTTTAATCTAGCAAATGCAGTCTTAAACACTAAACTTCTACACCTTTTAGACTATGAACTAATAACAATAAAAACACTCATATTATCTACAAAACAATCAAGCTAAAATTCCTAATATTTCAGTCTATAAGCTCACAGATTCAAATCCTTGACTAGTAACTTATGAAAACTCTATCAAACTTAACAAACTAATTCAAATCCAAGCCTATGAATCTACAAATGATATTTAAATTCAGCTTCTAATTCCCTTAGTGCCATAAACAGTATTAACTCTAAATTAATACTGCTGTGCCAAACACCCCTTTAAAGAAATTATAATCCATTTTAGCTTGTGAAAGAGCAATCTAATGTTTAACTCTTAATTACCAGGTAGTGATCAGCTTATAACAACCTTGATGAACTTATTTAAACTAATGATTAAGCTTGAAAATAAGATTTACCAATTATGTTAACATATTTAAGCTAATGACAGATTAAAGAGACAAAACATTAGATATTAAGATCTATTCTATAAAAACTAAAAACAGATAATAAAAGCTAATTAATAAGCATAAACACATATAGATAAGCACAGTTAAGCTAAAATTAAGCAGAAATAAGCAACTATTAAACTAGAAATTTAAGACAGAAAAGGAAAAGAGAAACTTACATAAGCCTTAGCTAAACAAAGGCATAAAAGGCTCAAAGAGCTTGTCTACTAGCTCTGGCTTATTAAAAATAAGCCAGTATAAGTCCATATGAGCCCTTCCATTATTGGCTCATCTTCCAAAAGCTTAAATCCAATAAAGAAAGGTTACTTAAGTTGATTTTAAAGTTTGAGTGAATTAAGAGCTTATTAATAGCTCAATTTGAGCTTAGAGACTCAAAGAGCTTGTATGAGCTTATTAGTAGCTTATGAAACAGTAGCCTAATCATTTGAGAGAAATAAGAGCTTAAAAGTGAAAACAGTTTATGAAAACTAAATGATGATTTTATTAATGATTAAAAACGGATTACAATACTTAATAAAAGGAAATTTCAAGAGCTTGAAAGAAAATTACAATTTTAAACTAAAAAGTTACAAAAGCTATTTTTATAAACTAAAGAAAAATGCAGGTCAAAGATATATGAGATAGATCCCCTCTGAGTGAGTGAGCAGGCCTTTATATAACTGTCAAGGGAAGCTTCTAGGTCCTTAGCCTCTGCACACGCTCCTTTCAATCCTGGCCTTCAATCATTACCAATCATTGGAAACTCAATCTCGTCCGTAGGATCACTCTTTAGCTCACACGGATTGCCAGCGTGGCAATCCGTGATGTGACACCTTGTGCTTGTTTTGAGAGTAGATGTAGTGTAATTAATCCTTCCCCGTGTGTTTCTTCACAATCCACGTGTGATTCCCTTTGGGTTTGGACCAATAGCATTCTTTTGATGACATTTAACCCTGCCACTATGCACCTTATCCCTTGAATTACCCAAACGCGTCCTTAATTACCATTTGCCCTTTGATTTTGACATTGGGGTAAACGGGGACGATGGTGAATAGTAGTAACAAGAATTCCCGCATTTTTTTTCTTTTATAAAGGGATTTGACTTTTTTTTCTTTACCCGGGTTATTAACTTCGGGCTTATAAGGGATTTTGGGCCTGGGTGTGTGTTTGGGCTCGGGCTTGATTTTGTTATAAGGAGTTAACGGGTGTTAACTCTTTTAGTTATAAGAGTTAACACCGTTAGGGTTTAGGGATTATTTTGGTAATTTAGCTAACTTTAAGGGACTAGTTTGATATTTTTGGGATTTTTGTCATTTAGTGTTGACCATGTTTGACTGAAGGTTAACTTGAGTTGACCATTGTTGACTTTTGATAGCATTCTCCCGGCTCTTTGTGTGCTCTTCCGTTCCCGTGTTTGTGTTTGTCCGGTTTTAATCGTTTTCTTGAGATTTTTGCAATATTCGTACCTACACAATCACAAAGACAAAACAAGCAATATTTAAGCATTTAAAGCATAATTTTGTCTTTTAAGGGCCATTTTTGACATAAAACGGATATGTGTTTTCACACATATCAATATGGTTGCATTATATTTTGGGAATCATGTATTATGAGCTAGTATCCTTGTAATATGGACAATGTAGAAGTTAAGCTTCGAGCTTTTTGTGACAAATGTTTGTTCAATCCAATGTATCAGTTTTAAACGACTTTTAATGGTCGTTCTATATATATATATCTTGTGTTATTGATCTAAGATGTGACATGCCCCGGACCCTTATTCTGCTGTGAGCCATTTTGGGGGTGTTACAGATTGGTATCAAGAGCCAAGGTTATAGAGAACCAGGTCAAAATGTTTTTGCTGGACTATAATCGTTTTCTAACATTGCTTATATACAAAAGGGGTTTTTCACGGGACATACATGCATACATACACTACTTGTGCATTAGTCGGTTAGGCTAGATGCATGCATGATTGATATTCATGATTGATATACATGTCATGATATAAATGTATATTACTATAAGAGTCTTATATTAAATACTAATATAAGTTATTTTGGATTTTCAGATAAAGTTGGATTTTAGAATAAAAGTTATGTTTGACTCGGAATATTTAACGGTCACCTACACGGCAGTGTCCAATCCATTTGAGGATAGGTTAGACATTGGTTCACCAGGAGTCGATGGACCACCCATTATGTTAGAGGACCCATATGCTTACATAGTGGCTGCTTATCAGGCTCCACCATCGCCTGACTACATGTCTAGCCCCGAGGAGCCGCAGTTACCACCCCCACTGGACTTTGTCCGTGAGCCAATGTACCCTGAGTACATGCCACTGAAGGATGAGATACTCTCGGCCGAGGAGCAGCCACTGCCTGCTGTTTCCTCACCCACTGTAGATTCACCAGGATATGTTCCTGAGTCTAATCAGGAGGAGGAGCCGGAGGAGGACGATGAGGATCCCGAGGAGGATCCAGTTGATTACCCTGCTGATAGGGATGATGATGATGATGAGGAGGAGGAGGAGCCTTCCAGAGATGATGCTGATGATGAGGACGGGGATGAGGAGGAGGAGGAGGAGCACCCAGCTTCGGCCGACTCTGTCCCACTTGTACACCGTATGACTGCCAGGAAATCTATTCGGGATGAGCCATCCATATCACTTCTTCCTAGGGAAGATGTCGAGAGACTTCTTGCCTTAACCACTCTACTACCATCACCACTTACTCTACTATCATCTCCATTACCACAGATACCATCTCCCCCACTTCCAGCATCACCACCAGCATCTGCATTTCCTGCATCACCATCTGCTAGTCCTATTCATCCGTTGGGCTACCATCTACTTCTCATCCATTACCTACTTCATCACCACCTTTGCAATTACTATCTTCTGACCGCAGGGCAGACAGGCCCGAGATTACACTACCACCTCAAAAGAGGTTGGGTATTGATCTTGGTCCTAGGTACAAGATTGGAGAGGGTTCATCTGCTGCTGCCGCTAGACTGACTAGAGGTCGTAGGGCAGACTATGGGTTTGTCGGTACTATGGATACCGAGATCAGACGACAGAGAGCCGAGGAGGTCGGCTATGGGATTAGAGATGTTTAGGTAGACCCGAGAGAGACTGTTGAGGAGGTAGCACCGATGACCCTTAAAGGGGTCAATATTAGGGTGACTGAGCTTACTGCAGTCCAGGAGCAGGACACGCAGGATATCTATGTTGTGATAGTGGGTACTCAAGACAGACAGACCTAGATATATCAGAGAGTTGAGACATTGGGTGATGATAGTCAGTACCACTATGAGACTGCACGACTACTAGATCAGGAGGCTCTGGTTTCCCGAGAGGCATGGGGACGCTCCATAGAGGTTAGCTATATGGCACGTTCAGAGATTATGGCATTACGCTCTGTAGTGATGGGTCAGCAGGCAGTGATTTCACAGTTGCAGGCAGCTGACCGTAGGAGTCAGGCTGTGACTTCAGAGATGCTACAGGCAGACCACAAGAGGCAGGCAGAGATTGCAGCATTACAGACATTTGACCGTACCCGACAGGAGCAGCTTGTGCAGACTTTGACATTGATGCAGTCACTACAGGGACAGGTGACCACTTTACAGGGACAGGTGACCACTTTACAGGGACAGGTGACAGCACTGCAGGGACAGCAGGGACCCTCTGGAGGTCCAGCACAGCCAGTTGCACCGGAGGAGGCCGGTAGTAGTTCATAGATCAGGTTATGACTAGTTGTTTTGTATATAGCCTACTAAGTATTACGGGTGACTCCCGGCTAGTAGGGCTCTAGGTTTATGTTGTATTCGTAGCTATCTTTTGTTAGCCAGCTAAGTATTATGGGTTTTATACCCAGCTAGCATGGTAGTAGGATTTGTATTTTCATTTCTTGTATCAAGAAATCGTGTATGTTTTCCATGTATATATAGAATGGTGGTATTATGTCAGGAATGTAATATGTTTTGGTTGTAATCGAATTTGTGTGAATGAATGTCGATTTATCTATACCAGTGTTGAACTCAGTTCAGTTATATATTTCACTGTGGGATGTGATTCTTGTTTTATTTATTGTGTATATGTTATGTCATGGTTAAGATTTTATGAAATCTAACGGGTGTTATACTTTTTGTGATTGAAGAAAATGGCACCAAAAAGAACCACGAGGGCTAGACCAACCCTAGAAACAACAACTACTACCACATCTGTCACCAATGCTCAACTGCAGGCAATGATTGATCAAGGTGTCACTGCTGCACTGGCAACACGTAATGCAACTAGGAATGGCGATGGCAGCCATACCTCGGGAACAGGTATTAGGAGGACTGAACGCGTTGCTCGAGAGTGTACCTATCAAGACTTCATGAAGTGCCAACCTCTGTATTTCAAAGGCACTGAGGGAGTTGTTGAATTAACTTAATGGTTTGAAAGGATGGAGACTGTGTTTCACATAAGCAACTGCTCTATGGATAATCATATCAAGTTTTCAACTTGTACTCTTCTCGCAGGTGCTTTGACGTAGTGGAACTCCCACATTAGGATTGTTGGTCAGGATGTTGCGTATGCAATGACTTGGATAGATCTGAGAAAGAAAATGTCTGACAAGTACTGTCCGAGGAACGAGATGAAGAAGCTCGAGGTTGAGTTATGGAATTTGAAAGTGAAAGGTACTGATGTGACAGGGTACAATCAACGATTCCAAGAACTAGCACTACTATGTGTTAGAATGTTTCCTAAAGAATCGGACAAGGTTGAAAGGTATGTCGGTAGGTTGCCCGACATGATTCAGGGAAGTCTTGTGGCATCGAAACCGAAAACCATGCAGGAGGCTACTGAAATGGCATCTGAACTGATGGATAAGAAAATCAACACTATCGCTGAAAGGCAGGCTGGAAATAAGCGAAAGTTTGAAAACACTTCCAAAAACAATCAAAACCAACAACGACAAGAAAATAAGAGGCAGAATACTGGCAGAGCCTACACTGCGGGATCTGGTGATAAGAACCAGTATGGAGGATCTAAACCTCTATGTCCTAAATGCAATTACAACCATAAAGGTCCATGTGCTCCAAAATGCTACAAGTGCAACAAATTTGGTCACTTGGGGCGAAATTGTAGAAGTTCTGCAAGTGTTAATCCGGGTAATAACCAAAGAGGAAATGGGACAGGTCAAGGGCCTACTTGCTTTGAGTGTGGAGTTCAGGGACACTTCAAGGCGGACTGTCCAAAGCTGAAGAACAACAACAACAACCTTGGGAATCAGGTTAGAAACGTCAATGCTCCAGCGAAGGTGTATGCGGTAGGGCATGCGGGAACAAACCCATATTCTAATGTCGTGACGGGTACGTTCCTTCTCAACAACCGCTATGCTTCTATCTTATTTGATACTGGTGCCGATAGGAGTTTTGTGTCCACTGCATTTAGTTCCCAAATTGACATCACACCATCTACCTTGGATCACTATTATCCTGTTGAACTAGCTGACAGAATAATAATTAGGTTGAACACTATTCTTAGGGGTTGTACATTAAATCTCCTGAACCACCCATTCAACATAAATTTAATACTCGTAGAACTTGGTAGCTTCAATGCTATAATTGGTATGGATTGGTTGGCAAAGTACCAAGCGATCATCGTGTGTGCCGAGAAGATTGTTCGCATCCCCTGGGGAAATGAAACCCTAATCGTTCATGGTGACGAGAGTAACCGGGGAAATGAGACATGATTAAAAATCATCTCGTGCACCAAAACTCAGAAATATTTGCTAAAAGGATGTCCAATCTTTTTGGCACATGTTAGTACGAAAAAGGCAAAATACAAGTCGAAAGAGAAGCGACTTGAGGATGTACCTATTGTCCGAGATTTTCCTGATGTATTTCCTGAGGACTTGTCGGGTCTTCCTCTAACTTGACAAGTAAAGTTTCAAATTGATTTGGTACTTGGTGTTGCACCTATAGCACGGGCACCTTATCGATTGGCGCCTTCCGAAATGAAAGAGTTGTCAGAGAAACTATAAGAGTTATTTGACAAAGGCTTTATAAGACCCAGTTCCTCACCCTAGGGAGCTCCGATCTTGTTTGTCAAGAAGAAAGACAGATCATTCCGGATGTGCATTGATTACAAGGAATTGAATAAACTAACCATGAAGAACCATTATCCACTTCTAAGAATTGACGATCTATTTGATCAGCTTCAAGGGTCGAGTGTCTACTCGAAGATCGACCTAAGGTCATGTTATCACCAACTAAGGGTTCGAGATGAAGACATTCCAAAGACCGCTTTCAGAACTCGTTACGACCATTACTAATTCCAAGTTATACCATTTGGTTTGACGAACGCACCTGCCGTATTCATGGACCTTATGAATCGGGTGTGCAAACCATATCTGGATAAATTTGTTATTGTCTTTATTGATGATATTCTGATATATTCAAAGAACAAGCAAGAACACGAAGAGCATCTTAAGGCAATTCTGGAATTGCTTAAGAAAGTGGAGTTGTACGCTAAGTTCTCTAAATGTGAATTCTGGTTCCTAAGGTGCAATTTCTCGGTCATGTGATTGATAGTAAAGGCATTTACGTTGATCTGGCCAAGATCGAATCTAATAAAGATTGGGTATCTCCTAAATCACCAACGGAGATTCGTTAATTTTTAGGTCTTACTGGATACTATCGAAGATTTATCGAAGGGTTTTTGAAGATTGCCAAACCAATGACCAAGCCACTCAGAAGAAGGTCGAGTTTGTTTGGGGTGATAAACAGGAAACAGTTTTTCAACTGTTGAGGAAAAAGTTGTACAGTGCACCAATACTGGCCTTACCTGAGGGGAGCGAAGATTTTGTCGCAAAAATAATCAAAACTGGCACTCCATGCCTCGAGACTACTTCCTTCAAGTATTGTCTCGTCAACTTCTCCATTGAGTCAGTTTCCTTCATTGGTAAAAAATGAGCAGATTTCATGACTCGGTCAACAATTACCCAAATTGTATCTTGACCAGTTGATGTCTTTGGTAACTTAGTTACGAAATCCATAGTAATGTTCTCCCACCTCCATACTAGGATCACGGGTTGAACCAACAAACTGGATGGTTTTTGGCATTCGGCCTTGACTTTGGCATAGGTCAAACATTTACTAACGTAGGTGGCAATCTCAGCTTTCATATTCGGCTACCAATACAGCTTCTTTAAATCTTGGTACATCTTGTCTGATCCAGGATGTACTGAATACTTTGACTTATGCGACTCGTGCATAATCAACTCTCTTAAATTACCTCGATAAGGTATCCAACTTCTCCCATTTAAGCATAGCGTTCCATCAACATGTGGCTCTAGCTTCTTAATCATACCACACAGATCTTCTGTTCCATAATTCTCCTCCTTTCTCGCCTCAACCTGAACTTCTAAGATCTGCACAGGGAGGTTCAGACTAATCGTCAAAAATACAGCTCAAACTCATAGTGGCTTAAGCCGTTCCTTTCGGCTCAAGGCATCCGCCACCATGTTTGCTTTTCCTGGATGATAACGTATCTCACAGTTGTAATCACTCAACAACTCTAACCATCTACGTTGTCTCATGTTCAACTTTTTATGATCTAGAATATGTTGCAAACTCTTATGATCAGTGAACATAACGCATTTCGTGCCGTACAAATAATGTCTCCACATTTTGAGAGCAAATACTACAGCTCCAAGCTCTAAGTCATGTGTAGTGTAATTCTTCTCATGAATCTTAAGTTGGCGTGACACGTAGGCTATGACCTTCTCTATTTGCATCAAAATTGCGCCCAATCCTTTACGAGAAGCATCACAGTAAACAACAAAGTTTTCAATACCTTCGGGTAAAGCCAAAATCAGTGCACTACACAACTTCTGCTTCAACAGTTGAAATGCTGCTTCTGCCTTTTCACTCGAATCAAACTTCACGTTCTTTTGAGTCAGCTTCATCATAGGCTTGGCAATTTTTGAGAAACCTTTGATAAATCGTCGGTAATAGCCAGCAAGACCTAGAAATTGACGAATCTCTATCAGAGTCTTGGGTGATGCCCAATCCTTGATTGACTCAATCTTAGCCGGGTCTATGTGAATGCCCTCACTATCAATCACGTGACCAAGAAATTGTACCTTCGACAGCCAAAATTCACACTTCGAAAACTTGGCTTACAATTCTTCCTTCTTAAGTAACTCCAAAATTAACTTAAGGTGTTCTGCGTGCTCTTCTTCGCTCTTGGAGTAGATCACGATGTCATCAAGAAAAACGATCACGAATATATCTAGGTAGGGTTTGCACACCTGATTCATCATATCCATGAATATCGCTGGTGCGTTGGTCAGTCCAAACGGCATCACTTGAAACTCATAGTGACCGTAGCGTGTCCTAAACGCTGTCTTTAGAATGTCTTCCTCTAAAACTTTGAGTTGGTGATAACCAGATCTCAGGTCGATCTTAGAGTAGACTTTTGATCCTTGCAACTGATCAAATAGGTTGTCGATTCTCGGAAGTGGATATCGATTCTTCACAGTCAGCTTGTTTAGCTCATGGTAATCGATACACATCCGAAAAGATCCATCTTTCTTTTTGACAAACAAGACTGGGGCTCCCCAGGGTGAGGAACTCGGTCTTATAAATCCCTTGTCAGAAAGTTCTTGTAATTGAGTAGACAATTCTTTCAGTTCCGTCGGTGCTAATCTATACGGAGCTCATGCGACGGGTGCGACACCATGAACAGGTACAAAACCATGATGAAAATGATGTGTTTGACAACGTGAGACGACATTCTGAGCAACCTGAA
>BQNB010196919.1:0-11254 GCA_026074375.1 Tanacetum coccineum | reverse complement strand
GAAGATAGTTTGTGTGCTCTTGGTCCCCTAGGGATTATGTTGTGTTCGATTTTTTTAGGGGGGGGAGGACTAGGAAAATATTTGATATTTTGTGGTAATATCTTGCATTACTTGTAGTTTTAATATGTATAGATTAAGTGTAGAAGTATAAACTTGTAATGTGTAGGTTTTGGTTTGGTTCCTTTATGCATAATTCGGCCAACATGGTAAACATAGGTGAAGTTTTATAAAAATTTGAGTATTGGGTATAAAAATAGGTATTCGTTGAAGCGTAGATAAGTTTTGGAGGTTCAGTGAATGCCTAAATGTATTTTATCGCGAAACGTAAACACTTTACGTAACCAATAAAAATAAAAATGTGCAAAGTTAATAATTATCTAATACTTTCTTGATGTAAACCTTTAATTGTTTGATGCCCGTTTACGTTGAATGACAATTTTTAGCTTACGCGATTTAACTATATGATGAGAATTAAAAGCAACGCGTACGAGACTAAAAATAAATAGTGAAATAAATGACGTCGTAAAATGACCTAAAAATACGGGGTGTTGTAGTCTTCCCCTGTTAAATGAGCCTTGTCCTCAAGGCTTAAGACGCGGCACTTGACGACGGTGCGGTTTTTGTAAAGAGATGCGAATACTTCTTTTGAAATTGGTCTTCACGTTCCCATGTGAACTCAGGACCTCTCCTAGAGTTTCACCGAACCTTGACAATTGGGATACTGCTTCGCTTTATCCGTTTGACTTCTCGATCCATAATTTCTATGGGTTCCTCCACAAAATGGAGCTTATCATCAATATGAGGTCCATCTAACAAAACGACTAATGGTTCGTCGGCATAGCACTTATTCAATTTGGATACATAAAATGTATTGTGAACCCTGCTCAGCTATTGAGGAAGCTCAAGCTTATAAGCAATGGATCTAACATTTTCCAACACTTTGAATGGTCCAACATACCTGGGGTTTAACTTCCCCCGTTTGCCAAAACGTACGACCCCTTTCCAAGGTGAAACCTTAAGCATAACTCTATCCCCAACTTGAAATTCCATCGGCTTACGCTTCAAATCGGCGTAACTCTTTTGTCGATCACGAGCGGCTTGAATTCTTTGCTTGATCTGAATGACCTTCTCGGTTGTCTCTTAAACTATTTCTGGACCGGTGAGTTAAACTTCTCCAACCTCGGCCCAACAAACAGGTGAACGACACTTTCGACCGTAAAGTGCTTCAAAGGGTGCAACCTTGATGCTAGCGTGATAACTATTGTTATATGAAAACTCAACTAACGGCAAATGTTTAACCCAACCATTTCCGAAGTCGATCACACAAGCACGTAGCATATCCTCGAGAGTTTGGATAGTTCTCTCGCTTTGTCCGTCAGTTTGCGGATGGTATGCAGTACTCATATCCAAATTCGTACCCAAGGCCTTCTGAAGTGACCTCCAGAAATTTGATGCGAACCTAGGGTCACGATCACAAATGATTGAGACAGGTATTCCATGCCTCGTGACTACCTCTTTCAGGTACATTCTTGCCAATCTTTCCATGGGATCAGTTTCCCTCATTGGTAAGAAGATTGCAGATTTAGTAAGTCGGTCAACAATCACCCAAATGGTGTCATAACCTTGTGACGACTTAGGAAGCTTCGTGACAAAATCCATAGTGATATTATCCCACTTCCATTGAGGTATCTCGGGTTGCACCAACAAACCCGATGGCCTTTGGTGTTCAGCCTTGACCTTAGCACATGTCAAACATTTGCGAACATAGGTGGCGATGTCAGCCTTCATATTGGGCCACCAATATAGCTTCTTCATGTCCTGATACATCTTGTCGGAACCCGGATGGATAGAGTATTTTGACTTGTGGGACTCGTGCATGATCACAGTCCTTAAATCACCATAACATGGTAACCAACTCCTGCCATTTAAGCATAGAGTTCCGTCGGCGCGGGGTTTCAACTTTTCCTTCGGTATATCCTTCCTGATCATACCTCTTACGTCTTCCTTTTTGAAGTTCTCTGGTTTATGTGCCTCTATTTGAGCTTCCAGAATTTGTTTAGGGAGATTCAAACCAATAGTCATGACTAAGGCTCGAACCCGTAATGGCTTATTCCGTTCTTTACGGCTTAAGGCATCGGCCACTACGTTTGCTTTCCCTGGGTGATAACGTATTTCACAATCGTAATCGCTGAGCAACTCTAACCAACGACGTTGCCTCATGTTCAGCTCCTTTTGATCAAGAATGTGTTGTAAACTCTTGTGATCTGTGAACACCGTACACTTGGTTCCGTACAAATAGTGTCTCCAAATTTTTAGAGCAAACACTACCGATCCAAGTTCCAAATCATGAGTCGTATAATTTTTCTCATGAATTTTCAATTGGCGTGATGCATAAGCAATTACTTTCTCCCTTTGCATTAATACAACACCCAATCCTTTATGCGAAGCATCGTAATAGACTACAAAATCATCGCCTCCTTCAGGTACAGCCAGAATTAGCGCACTGCACAATTTCTGCTTTATTAACTGGAATGTGGATTCCTTCTTGTCACCCTAATTAAACTTAACTCCTTTCTGAGTAAGCTTGGTCATTGACTTGGCGATTTTTGAAAATCCTTCAATGAATCTTCGGTAATACCCAATAAGACCTAAAAATTAACGAATCTCCATGGGTGTTTTAGGAGATGCCCAATCTTTTATGGATTTGATCTTATCGGGATCTACGTGAATGACTTGACTATCAATTACGTGGCCGAGAAATTGTACCTTGGGAATCCAAAATTCACATTTTAAGAATTTAGCATACAACTCCTCTTTTTTAAGCAATTCCAGAATTGCCTTAAGAAATTTTTTATGTTCCTTCTTGTTCCTTGAATAGATAAGGATATTGTCAATAAAGACAATCACAAACTTATCCAAATATGGCTTGCACACCCGATTCATGAGATCCATAAATACCGCCGATGCGTTCGTCAAACCAAATGGCATAACTTGGAACTCGTAATGACCATATCGAGTTCTGAATGCCGTCTTCGGAATATCTTCTTCACATACTCGAAGTTGATGATAACCTGATCGCAAGTCTATCTTAGAATAAATGCTGGATCCTTGTAGTTGATCAAATAAATTGTCGATCCTTGGGAGTGGATAACGATTCTTCACCGTTAGCATGTTCAGTTCTCGATATTCGATGCACATTCGAAATGATCCATCCTTCTTCTTGACAAACAAGACCGGATCTCCCCAAGGTGAGGAACTTGGCCTTATGAAGCCTTTGTCAGAAAGCTCCTGGAGTTGGTCTGACAATTCCTTCATTTCAGATGGAGCTAAACGGTAAGGTGTTCGTGCTACAGGTGCAGCACCAGGCATCAGATCAATCTAAAATTCCACCTGTCGAGTCGGTGGAAGACCCGACAAGTCCTCGGGAAATACTTTAGGAAAATCTCGAACGATTGATACGTCCTCAAGTCGCTTCCCCTCTGACTTGTCTTCAGTCTTCTTTGTAGTAACATGTGCTAAAAAGACATGACATCCTTTTAGCATGTACTTCTGCATTTTAGTGCACGAGATGATGTTCAAACGAGCCTCGTTTCCCCGGTCGCTTCCGTCACCACGAACAATCAACGTTTCATTTCCCCAAGGAATACGAATGATTTTCTCGGCACAAACAATGACAACTTGGTACTTTGCCAACCAATCCATACCAATTATGACGTCGAAACTACCAAGTTCTATGGGCATTAAGTCGATATTGAATGGATGATTTAAGAAGTTTAATGTACAACCCCGAATGATAGTGTTTATTCCAATTATCTTCTTGTCAGCTAGTTCAACATCGTAATAATGGTCTAATGTCGTTGGTGTGATATCAATTTGGGAGCTAAATGTAGTAGACACAAAACTCCTATCGGCACTAGTATCAAATAGGATATAAGCATAGCGATTGTTTAGAAGGAACATACCCGTAATGATATTTGAGACCGAGTTTGTCCCTGCATTGCCCACCACATACACTTTTGCTGGTGCATTGCCATTTTCCCTTTTGAAATGTCCCTGGGCTCCGCACTTAAAGCAAGTAACTTTCTGACCTGCCCTAGTGCCCCTTTGGTTGTTAGCAGTATTAGCATTTGCAGGACTCCTACAGTCACGGGCCAGGTGTCCAACTCTGTTGCACTTGCGGCATTTAGGAGCACACCGACCATCATGGTGATAGTTGCATTTGGAGCACAGAGGTTTAGATCCTCCGTAAGGTTTCTTCTCACTAGACCCAACAGTGTAAGCCCTGCCAGTGTTCTGCCTCTTGTTTTGTTATTGTTGGTTCTGATTGTTCCTTGAAGTGTCCTCAAACTTCCTTTTATTCTCAGTCTGACGTTCAGCAAAAGTGCGGATCTTCTTATCCATCAGCTCAGTTGCAAACTCAACTGCATCTTGCATTGTCTTCGGCTTAGACGCCATTATACTCCCATGTATCATGTCAGGAAGACCGCCGACATACTTTTCAATCTTATCAGACTCTTCGGGAAACATCCTCCCGCACATCAAAGCTAACTCCTGAAAGCGTTGAGTATAACTTGCCAAGTCAGTACCCTTCACCTTCAACTCCCAAATCTCCATCTCTAATTTCTTGATTTCATTTCGAGGGCAGTACTTAGCAGTCATCATTTTCATGAGTGTGTTCCAAGACACGTTGTAAGCGGCATCATGACCAACTGTCTTGACATGGGATTTCCACCATGTTAAGGCAACACCATGAAGGGTGCAAGTAGCAAACTTAACTTGGTTCTCGACTATTGAAAACAATCTCCATTATTTCAAACCATTGAGTTAGACCAACAACTCCTTCCGTACCCTTGAAGTTCATGGGTTGACATTTGAGAATTCAGTGTAAGTGCACTCACGAGTAGGGCGCACATGTCTTGTAATACCACTTCCAGAACCTTGGCTTGCATCGCCATTGAGGTTATTGTTTCTTTGAATTTCATGCTCAGCCAAAGCATCAGCCACGCCTCGAGATATCAATGCCTTGATAGCAGCATCAATCACTGGGGTGGTGGCAGTGGCAGTGGCGAGGGTGGTTATGGTTCCGGGTGCTCTTCTTGGAGGCATTTTCTTTAAATTTTAAGAAAATATAATACACGCTAGATTTCATACAATCATAACTGCGACATGACATATACACAATAAATAAAGTGAGATCACATTGACATGACATACTGCATCCATTCTATATATAACCTTGAAAACATACATGACTGGTTCGGTTACAAAATGATCACTACCATTAGGTTACAAGATGAAAATAAAACCTAGAGCCTTACTAGCCGGGAGTTACCCGTAATACTTAGTAGGCTATACAAAATAGCTAAGACATAACCAAATCTAAGAACTACTACCGGCCTCCTCCGGTACATCAAGATGTGCTGGATCTCTAGCAGGTCTCTACTGACTCTATAGTGCTACCATCTGAGTCTGCAATGTCCTTAGCAAAGTCAGTGCCTCTACGAGCTGTGCCTGTCGTCTGTGGTCTGTTGCCCGTAAATCACCAATCTCAGTATGCTGTGCTAAAACCATAGTCCGTAGTGCTCTAACCTCGGAATGTGTCGTATCATTGGCATTTATAGACTGTGACCAAGCCTCACAAGTAGCTCTGGCCTCACCCTGCATAAGTCTAGCCGTGCGAGCATGGGAGCGCCTATCTCTACATAGCAAGTTAAGCTGACCGTTCATCAGCAATCTATCATCCTGTGCATCGTCAAGTCTCCCATAAATCTCATTTGTATCCTGCCTAACAGTAGTGACAAAATCTGTCATCCTCTGACCCAACTCTGCCACATCAGTCGCTGGTGTCTCATTTGTAATCTCATCTGGATCCTCCCAAACATCAGTAATCCCGTGTAACAACCGGAAATTTTCAAAACTTTAAATGACTATTTTACCCTTTGACTTTTTGGGTCCAACTTGACTTTTTGACTGTCTGACCTTTTATTGGCACATAAAAACGATTACCGCGTAAACGGAAACTTTTCGAAACGTATTTAAATAGTAAATCATATTTATTATTACTTATCTCTCATTCATAAATTTATTTTTCAAACTTATTTGAAACGAAAACGAGAAGATATCTCGCAAATTGTGAAAACTGCACACAATACGTACCAACGCGAAAATAATTAAATTATATTTAATTATCAAAATGTATTTAATAAAAATATTTAATAAATTATTTTACATTTTATTCAAAAGCGTTTATTTAAAAACGCGAATGTTCAAATTAAAGTTTCATTTTACGGACAAAGCTTGCCCGTGATACCCAATGGCTACACAAATAAATAATAAATATTAAAATAAATTTTATAAAACATTTATAAAATACTAGTCATGTAAATACTCACTCTTCATGGAAAAATCATTTTGAACGCAACGGCGTAATTTTCGTGTCTTGAATTAACCGTTAACCAGCCTAAACGAGTCTCGAACCATTATTTTACAAAAATTATGTGATAAATTTACACCATCACGACCTAGACTATTTTACATTTGCTAAATTGTTTTAAAGTTTCAAGTATATATATACTTAACAACTAGGGTTTCATTCATTTACAAACCTAGCCACCAGACACACATACACACCTCCCTCCCCTCTTTAAAAATTCCAGCGCTGTCTCCACCATTTCCGGCCACCCGCCACACCTCAACCATCTCTACAACAACCGCCGCATCTCACCACCCCTCTTTATGTCCACCATCGCCGTCGCTACACACCAATTACTTACACCGCTGCCACCACAGCAGCCACATCCATCATCTTCGTGAGCCACCATCATCACTACCATCCTCGTCACCACATCACCATCACCTCATCCCAGTCACAGCCGTCGAAGCCCTACCACACCGCCTCTATAGTCGCCACCATAACCACGGCAGCCGCCACCATTTCGCTCCTCATATCCGAGTTTGGATGGTTTCTTTTTTTTGTAAAAACTAGTAATAAATTTTGTGTGGTTTTGTTTATTTAAACTTGTTTCATTTTTGTTTGATCTAGTTTTGTTTGGTTCTTTTGATTCGGACGTTTAATAGCAAAATAGGAGGTGTTTATTGCTGCGTTTTACAGTCCCAAATAGGGGTGTTTGTTGTGCAAATCTGGCCCAAAAGGGGCGTTTGGATCTGCGTTTTACTGCAGCAGTTAGGGTGTTTGGATCTGCAGTTAACAGCCCTAAGGGTGTGTTTGGTTCGCTGTTTAACAGCAGTAAAGGGTGCGTTTGGTACAGCAGCCCACATAGGGTGTGTTTGGTTTTGCTTATTATTGTTATTATTCGACCTCGTCTAGTGATATATATTGCAACAAGCGCGTATTATGCAACATGGATTTGAATAGAGTGGAAAACGTTGAGTTTTGTAAAAATGGGAACCGTTGTATAAACGAACAGGCCATGCCGAAATTTCTAAAAATTTCTATACTTAGTATTTTTCACTAAAATTTCTATTATTTTAGAAAACCGATAAAATAACGAGATATATGAATTAAATAATAATTTTAGATTGATACAATAAACCGGTGAAGAAACGAAAACTATAATTTTACTAACAAGACAACTAATTAGCTAAAACCCATAACGAAATAGTAACTTATAAAATATTATTTTATAATTCTCGACTAATAGACAAAGTAATAACTTTTGTAAAATCTTTAAAAACGTTATTTATCTAATTCGTAACTTTAAAACGTGTGTTTACTTTTAAGCAAGAAATCTTTATTAATTTATTTGGTGATTTCCAAACACGTGTCGAATTATATCGTTACAATTATTTTCTCACGTTTCTAATAAAATACTTGCAAAATATTATATACTTTGAATATTTATCCTTCTCGTCTTCCCTTTTTCTTATATATAATACGCGCCATGTATTATATATTTTTCTTGTCTTTCATATGTAAATTATACGGAATATATTACATACTCACTTTACCTTTCGTTTAATTATTTAACCAAAACCACCAAACTCTACGACTTGAACCTAAAACCTTTATCAACAGTGCCGCGTTGATGTAACTCGTCCATCGGTAACACCCAAAATCATCATCCTAAGCTAAGGGACATTAAAACAATCCATTAAGTTAACGCACTTCTAGTCGCTTGCCCGTCCATTTTCGTTTGTGATGTGCTTATTATTTGCATTTCTGCTAATTGTTCTACAACTTCAATGTGAGTTCATAGCCTCACATTTTACTTGTTTTATATTTACCTTATAACTTTTGGGTGAGAACATGCTCGTTTACAAACTTGTTTACATCTAATGATTTTAAAAACTCTTATAAATAGATCGTTTGCAAACTCGGTACATGATAGATATCACACATTGTTTTACTATGGATGCAATACTTAAGCCTTTCTTTTGGAAATGCATTGTTATTTTACTATGGAACACAAGTATCTTGTATACTTTTCCCTGTTTACGTGTTGCCTAATTGCGAATAAGACCACTAATGCCCGAACTATCAGAACACGTTAATTTCTTGACCGACTGGGCTCGTTAAGTAAGCGCGAGTGTTATAAATAGATCTATTGGGACTAACTATCCCTATCTGGGTGATAGCGCACCACATACCCACGGGTTCCGATAAACGGAATATATCCATGTTGGATTTCACTAGGTGATCTTGGCCAGATACCTCTAGGGCAGTTAATTTCTTGTTTGGCATATAATATGCTGCATCAAATTGAGCTTCGGTGTCATGAGCTTAGCGCAACAATAAATACCTTTTATGTGAAGTTGTATATGTTATAACTGTCACATACATTTTATAACTTGTGGTCTACACTGCTTTGGTTGAGCGTTACTGATTACTAAATGTTTTTCATATACTGTGAGTGAAGCAGTATTTACTAAACGTTTTTTATTCTTGCAAATGCTTTACTTAAACCTATGAATTCACTCAACTTTATGTTGACCGTTTTAGCATGTTTTTCTTAGGTGATTAGCTTTGGACTTCTTTGACGTGCTATGTGGAGTCTACGTGCAATATGATACCATTTATCAAGACTTTATTTCTCTTTCATACTCGTTGTCTTTTGAAAACCAAATTATGCTTCCGCTACATTTTTCTTACGCTTTCGCAAATGTTTAATTTCTTTTAAATCTTGTAAAACTTATCTATTTTTTTATAATGCAACGAGTTATGATTTTCAAAACATCCATTAGTGGTCGTTCTCTCGTGCTTTGTGTGATGTATATTATGACGTCACGCCCTTGGACACGTATTCTGTCCAGGCCTCGTCTGGGGATGTGACAGATTGGTATTCAAAGCCAAGGTTATAGAGGACCAGGTAGAATATCTAGGTAGAATATCTAGGTAGAATATCTAGGTCTGGTTTATAACCAGTATGTATCCTTATGATGCTTTTAGTGTGCCTTATACGTGTTTTTTCTATGCATAATTGAGAATCATTTTTCCTTTGATCGTGCTATGATAAGGTTTACCTCTGCCTTGCGTTATTTTTTTCCATGCGTTTAAGGTTGCGTTTGCATTTATTTTTCTCTTGAGCTACATTTTGTCTATCAGCTTATCTTATCTTTTCTCTACGGTCATTTTCACTCAGCGTTACGTTTCCCTTGACGTATAATATCCCTGATTCACATATAGTGAAGTTGTCTACAAAATAATATCTAAAAACTTTCTACAGACATTGTGATTGCTCAATGGTCCCTTACTAGTTCTTCTTTTCAGCAAACCTATTAAAATATCGTTTTACACAAAACCCGTCACACCTTTTGTTTACATGGAATTATGTATGACTCTAAGTAGGTATGTTGCAGGGACTTGTGATAGGTAAAGGATTGATTACGATGATTGTTATTGTAACTTCGTTCATAAAGACTTTATCTTATTTACTTAACCGTGTACTATCACTATTTTGAAATCTATGTCTCTCCTCCCTGATTGTTTTTACTCCCCGTCTTCGAATAGGCGATGTTTTAAACACTCTACTCATTAGAGCATCACCATAGCCATCGTCATGTCATCCACCTCCTTGAAGTTTTGTGAGTACACTCTTGAAAATCAAAAATTATTAAGTATGATGATTTTATAAATCTCTCTATTTGAAGGATTTGGGCCTTTTCATTTAAATAAATAAATTTCAATCACCAAACCATAAGTATTATCAATTCATTATTACATATATTAGGACGCTTCTTTAAGCCATAATAAATTAGTAAATGAGTGGGCTTAATGGTATCCAATATGACACGAGTATGAACTCAAACCCGACAATCATCGAAATCCGTTAAAAAGATCTAGAAACACAATCGTGTCTTACCACTCAATAGAATCTTAAGGCCCCACTTGTGAACTACCTTATCTCATTCTTAAGTTATTACTTTTGTCGTTACAAATCCTTACGATCATGAAACGTTTGTGGAGCTAACCGACTTGTGCACTCTTGAGCTAATAAATTTGATTCATCCTTGAACTAACGACTGCGTGCAATATTCTACCGCCTATCGCATAAGCTCCCCCACGAGCTCCTCCCATTTGTTGACTTTTATGTTGGGGATGTTATTTCTCGAAATGTCCTCACTCTCTGCATCCCATCACCGTTTGTTATAGTTATTGTTGTTATGTATTCTTATATTTTTACTTATGATTCGAGAATCCATATGTTTGTGCTGTGATTTTCAAATGATTAAAATAAATAATCATTTTAATGAAGATTTTTGACGATTTAGGATATATATTTGTTCTTGTTGAGAGGTTGTGAGTTGCAACAAAGATGGTGATGAGGATAGGCTAGTCTTATAGTAGATTTGGTTGATTAGTTTTGGCGTAAAAGAATTTTGGATGGTTTGGAAAAAAAATATGGCGGTGTTATGGTTAAGTTTATGGACAAGTCCATGGGTGGTTTAGAAAAATATAATTGCTGGTCTGAGTTTTAAATGAGGGTAAAATGGACGTTTAACAATGTTTCGAAAGGTTTATTAAGTGCCGAAAGTGTTTGAAAATATTCGTGGAGCTTCTTAATATTAAAACGAAGGTTTAGAAATTTTCTAAAAATGATAAGTCGTTGCCGTTGGTCGTTTCTAAATATAGCAAGTTTTTATATATAGATTTAGCGAGCTAAGAATTTTGGTTAGATGCTAGGGTTTCACTAGTTTGTTTTTGGAAATATGGAGAGGATTAAATTAGGGGACGCTATTAACGTCCCGAAACTAAAAACTTTCCTAAAATGGAAACTTTCTATAAATAGTAACTTTT
>BQNB010196918.1:0-11254 GCA_026074375.1 Tanacetum coccineum | reverse complement strand
GGGTGAAAGGATGTGTTATATCATAAGTATGTTCAAAAGGTATTAAAACACATCTAGGCATATTACAAGAGGTCGGGACACCAAGATACCTCAGTCTAGTGGTCCCCTAACAAAGGTTGGTGATGAGGCTATCTATAAGGAGTTAGGTGATAGAATGGAAAGGGCTGCCACTACTGCTTCTAGCTTAGAAGCAGAGTAGGATAATGGTAACATAAATAGGACCCAGTCTATGGCAAAACTTAATGAGTCTTTTCCTCAGGGAACTAATTCAGGTAGTGGTCCCAGGTGCCAAGATACCATATTGAGGGGTGCAGAAGCTCAAATTAGGTTTGAGGCTGCTTCTAAATAGTCTAATGATCCATCTCTCTCAAGAGTTAACACACTTGGAAGTGGGGAAGACAGCATGAAACTAATGGAATTGATGGAATTTTGTACCAAACTGTCTGTTAGGACTTTTGATTTGTGATATAAAAACAAATAGAGTAAATAGGTGAGAAAAAGAAATGAGAGATATTATGAGACCAAAAACAGAAAGAGAGCTTGTGAGAGACAAAATTCATGATGGAAATGCTTTTTGGAATGCAATTGGAGTTAAGGATGGTGTATCAAAGTTAATGCTGCTAAGCTTAAACTTACTACTGTCAGTACTAGTTTATGCTGCTAGGCATTCACTTACTGCTGTTAGGCATAAGTTAATGCTGCCAGGCATAACTTACTACTGTTGGGTTAGTTAATACTGTTAGGCTTAACTTAATGCTGCCAGTTTAAGTTAATGATGTTAAGGGTGATTTTATAAATACTTCAATTAAGGGTTTCAATCACTCATTCAATCAATTTTACACCTTGATGTACTCTCTAATCATAAACCCTAACTCAATTTCATCTTTAATCATCAAAACCCATCATAATGTCGACCCCAAAGTTTGCTGAAACTCCCAATTTGGTTGCGTTCTTAGAAAAACCTGAAGAAAGTAATAGGTTTGAAGGCATTATTGATTTTCTAAATGTAAGTTCTATCAAGTATACGTTAACGGTTAATCCTACAATATATGAATCATGCATTCAACAATTCTGGGCAACTGGTAAGACTAAGACAGTTAATGAGGAGTGTCAGATACAAGCCCTAGTAGATAAGAAGAAGGTGATCATCACTGAGAAGAGTGTGAGAAGTGATCTTATGTTAGAAGATGCTGAAGGGACTGAATGTCTGCCAAATGATGTAATTTTTGAACAACTAGAAAGAATGGGGTATGAACATCTTACTCAAAAGCTTACTTTCTATAAAGCTTATTTTTCATCCCAATGGAAATTTCTTATCCATACCATACTACAATGCCTTAGTGCTAAGACTACAACCTAGAATGAATTTAGTAGCACTATGGCATCTGCTATTATATGTCTTGCCACAAACCAAACATTCAACTTTTCCACGTACATTTTTGACAATATGGTGAAGCACTTGAAGGGTGTTTCCTCTAGACCATGTATCGCTCCAGTCCTTTCAGTCTTTTTATGTCGTGTTTACATGGACTTAATTACTTGCGAAAAGTTTTAGAGCACAAGGTGTAGTAACATGTTAGAGACTGCTACTTCAACGCTACATGAGCCTTTTGTCATAAGTCCTGTGCACGTACGAGGTTTACACATGAATCAAATTTTATTTAAAATTTCTAGTTTAATATACATCGTGTTTTAAATTTTAGTTTTTACGTAAAAAAAATTCATTATGTATTAATATCGAGTTATGTTTTGTAAAAAAATTTGTTGGATGAAAGATTTAATTTTGTTTGAGTGGCGTGCATGTTAAGGTTTATATTATTTGAATTTAACTATTGATATTATGTTGTACACAATATGTAGTTTAATAACTCATAATGAAGTTAAAATATAAATTTTATAAAATGCTTTTTCAGATCTCTTTATATAAACTTTAAATAATAATTATATTAGTCGTTGTTATAAGTATATCCGTGTATATTTGTTTTCATATCATAGTAATTCGTGTTTACATTTAATATTTATATTCATATCAATAATAATTTAGCCGTATTTAATATTTAAACTCGTGATGATATCATGTTGTACTCAATATGTGGGTTTAATAACACATGATAAACGTTGATGAAGTTAAGATATATTTTTTTAATGTTTTTTAAATATTATATGAACCTTAAATATAAATTACATGAGTCGTTATAAGTACAATCGCGTATGTTTGTTTTCATATCACAGTAACTCGTGCTTACATTTAATATTTATATTTGTGTTAATAATAATTTAGCCGTATTTAGTTTTCAAACCTGTGTACGCATGTGTTAAACTTATAAAATGAAAAACATTGAGTCCTTATTGAATGCATATTATAAAAAATATTTTTTTCGGGTATTCTTACTTAAACTCACAAAGAAAACAGAGGTGTTCGTATACGTACAACATCGCGTATTTATTTACATACACATTAATTTGTGCCTTCATTTTAATATTAATAATTTTACGAGGCTTTGTTACGCCCGTGCGTTGCACCGGGCTTGGTCTGGGTAAATTTGATTGTTAAATCTTTGTTATAATCCAGGTGGTTCCAAAGAGGTGTGAACATGGGTTGCGACTTGCTGTCAATATAAATGTATCATTTGCTATGGATCCCTAAAACATAAAAAGTGTCCATGATTAATGTTCATAAAGGGTCATTATTGGTATGGGCCATTTGTGCTTTTTTTTACAGTATAACAGCACACTAATAATCTAAATAACAGAACAAAACCATTTAGGATGTAATATGCATTAATATTGGCAACTTTCACTTTAATCCATTCGACTTGTTACTCTATTTAGCTACAACAAATTCACCCATATCATCTTTAATCATCACCAATGTTTGATAGAGAAAACTAGAAATCAAATAAACTTACCTCAGCACCAACTCTTTCATGCACAACTGTTGATACATCAGGTGTTGGCAGAAGTCCATTTTGGCCAACCCAAACACTTTTTACTCCATTTGCAGCTGCAATCCGCCACATTAAAAGAGACAAAACGCCAAAATTAGTAAAAAAACACCTTGACTCCACATGTGTTGCCCAATTAAGTAGTCCCTATACACCCAAATCCCATATAAAGCATGGTATTGTAAGGCGTCTGATAGGTATATAAGTGAAAAAGGAAAACGAAGGTTTATATTGATGATAAACTAACCTTGGCCATCGTTTCGTCTTCATCGATAATATTCTAACGGTTGGTAGATATAATGTTACCCACAAAAACATTCATTTCAACTAAACTAATACAATCAATAGATTTAGCACGAAGCATGTAATCAGCTTTGTCAGTTGCATTCATAAGTACGGCTATCAGGTTGGTCACAATTGCCTCATAATCCTTTCGAATGTGTCCATGCCAATCATATAATGTGTGAAAACCAAAGTTACAACAAAATAAGCAAGTTAAGTGAAGCAAGAATAACGGTTGCCCAAAATTTACTGTTAATGACCTTTATAAAAGGTATTTTTTTATCTTAACATTTGAAATAAAAAACAATGACCGTAAGGCAAGTTCTATTCAATCCCTTTGGTAGAGTTAGTGTCAGTGATGTAGTCAAAAACATACAATGATTTTTATTTTACGTTATAATTAATTATGGAACTTAGATGTAATGGTTGCAAAATTGGGGAGGTCGTGCAAAGGGTCAAAATGATCATTTTTTTACGGGGGACCAAATGGGTGGGTTGATCTCAACACTTATTACCTTGTTCTTTTAAACTGTACACATACATGATGTATCACATATTTTAATATTGGCTGAAATAGGTCGGGTTGGGTACCTGGATCATTCCATACCACTGATGTTGTCATCCATATTGAGGCTCAGTTGTCCATTCGCGATCATTTGCTAGTAATGCTCTCGTTAGTCAGAATTGCCACCATTCCTGAATGGGTAAAAACCAAAAAGAAACTCCTAAGTTCATGTTATAATGTTATTTTTTATATTTTGAGTTATTGAGAATCGTAGTGTATATGTACTAATCTCACATCATCGTGATCTATCTTAGCATGATAACAAATGTTTGAGATAGAAATAAGATTTAAATGAATACAATATACAGGTTGTAAAATGTGCACCTCACTTGTATAGCCATACATGCCTATCAACTGCTCAGAGATGAAGACTGAAAATATACTAAGTAGTTACTGCTGCTAGTACTAAAGTTAGTACTGCTAGTGTATGTTAGTACTGCTAGAGTAAACTTCTAAGTAGTTAATACTTGCTTGTGCTCAGTTACAATGCTGAGTGATTACTACTGCTGGAAGGAATATGCTAACAGAGATGAGAATCTTAGTTTAATTGGAGAACATGATATATTTTGAAGATTAGTTATTAGTTTATTTGTAAAGCAAGATATGTATAACTTTTTTGTTTAAGAGATTACGTTTGTTCCGTTATAGAAAAGTTCTTGTAAGTTAGGGAAGTATTGCAAGCCTTTGTAGGATCTTCTTGGTGTTATAAATATGAGTCCTAGGGCATAATGTTAGATGTACATCTTTGATATTGTAGATTCAAGGTTTTGTAAAACTGGAGTAGTCACAAATAATTTATATACGTTTTTATAATTTTAATACGTAAGAATTCTTTCCAAAATACTTCTCAAACAAGAGAAATATAAGGTAGAAATCTCACTAAAGAAAACACAATTTGTATATTTTTTTATCCGGGAAGTACTTTTCATTCGGGGTCGTGTCCCAATGAAAATCGTCGAATTGAGAATTTAGAAATAATTTCGGATTCGAGTTTAGAATAGTAAAAGACTTTTGAATTGTTGATTACACTACAAATATAATAGCATGAATTGAATAAACAATAACTAGCACGAATACTTAAATGACACCAAACGTAATAAAAAATCGCGAGCTAAAACTGAAATTTTAAAAACCTAAGGCACAATCTTTTTAATAAATTTTTATACTAAAAAATCACAAAATTTTTTTAAAATGAAAATTTAGGAAAAAGAATTAGAATTTTTTAGAATATTTTTGAATTTTTTTGGAATTTCTAAAGTATTAATGATTTATCAAAATAAAAACTTTTTCTAAAAAAATTAACACTAAAAATTTTCCTTTTATTTTTCAATATACTAGATTTAAAAAGATAATTAATGCAAAAGAATTTTAATTTTTCAACGTTTTATATTTTTTATGAATTTTTATAAGAAAAAGTAATCACTAAAATCTATTTTAATTGCTAGATAATACAAATTTAACTGGAAAAATATAGAAAAATGGTTTTTATAAACTTCAAAGGTGCAGAAATTTAAAGACACAAAAAGCCCCAATTTTTATGATCTAATTAAACCCTAATTTTATCAATTAAACTATAAACCCTAATTTTAATAAAACTATTAACAAAAATATTAATTTTTTTTATTTAACTAGGAAAGACAGGGTAGAAATTGAAAGAAATGAAACAACAGGGTAGGCGGGCAAACTTTAGTAAATTTACACTACAATAGAAACGGGTAACCTTGAAGTTTAAGAAAAGTACAAAACAGACCCTGCGATTTCAGCTTATCTTGCTTATTGAAAAAGTGGTTTTTAGCAAAAACTTAAAACTACAAAGTTGTTAAACAGCTTATTCTCTACAACTTTAATGAAAGGACTTCTAACTTTTAACAAAGGAATAAGCTAGAAAATAAGCCACTTGATCTCTGTCACAGTAACTAGCACTTTGACAAGCTTTTTGGCTTTTGGCTTATTTAGAGCTTATTACTGGATGAAAGTTGAAACTAAAAGATACTAAGTGATGTTTAAGATGTGTGTTAAAAGGATTTAAACTAAAATTAACCTAGAGTTAACAAAATTAGAAAGAAAATTAAGATGGAAAAGTGCAAGGTTTTCTAAAACTGTTTTTGAGCTTTTCTCTAATAAGCTAACAAGCTTATTATTGAACCTTAGATGCTGAAATTTTGAAAATAAGCTAACCTAATTACCTCTATTCAACCTAGATAAAAGGATTTTACAAATTCAAAAAGGAAATGAAAAATTCAGAAAGTTAAATGAACCAAAACTAAACTGCTAAGTGTTCTTTGCTGATGCAATTGGTACTGATGCAATGGGTAAGGAACAAAGATGCAGGCTAACTTTCTACTTCAAAACTCTTTTAACTACTCAGTATATGTAAATGAAACTGCATTAATCCAGTTTGACATCTACAAAGCTTTTGAAACTATTGTTTACCAAATTTCATTACTCATAAACCTGCCCTGGTGCTAAGCCTACTTTTTAAGCTCAAAAATTATAACTACTTCAAACTAAACTTTAAAAACTATTCTAAACTTAGTAAAATCACTAAACTCAACTAAATGAAAGAGTTTGACAAAGTTTAGTTGACTTTTAGAGTCAAAGAAAGCCTAAACCAAACACTCCTTTATGAAACTGTCCAAAACTAAATTGAGCTTAAAACCTTTCTAAAGGCTAAAACAGTTTAAACTTTTTAGCTACTTCTATTTAAAATGACCTATTTAAGCTTTTTAAACACTAACAATACTAGCTTATTTGTATGATTAAGCTAGTTACTCTTTGTAGCTTATTATTCTAAATTTGACAGAAATGCAAGTTTGAAATCTAAATGAGTTGTTAACTAAGAAAACTTAGAACAATGACAACTAAAAGCTGTCTACACTAAATGAAACAGGATTAAGCACTAGAGTAAGCAAACAAATTTGAAATAAGCAAAATGAATAAGCTAGGTAGATGCTAAAATAGAATTGAGAGAATGAAACCTTATTTTTGCAGAATCTTCACACTTAAGTTGTCCAAAAGTAGAAACTTAAGTGTTCCTAATGGCTACCAAGCCTCTAAACCTTGAAAACCATAATAAGCTGTTTTCGAGCTTATTTCTCCTTATATCTTGAAAATGAACTCAAAACACTTAAGTAATCATGCTGTTGATTACAAATGATTAAAATGAGAAAATGAGTGCTTAAGAAACAAAGTTTAACTAAAATTGAGCTTATTAGAAGCAATAAGCTCAAACGAGCTTATTAAGAGCTTATTTGATAAAATCGGCTTAAACTTGAAAACAAAATGAACAAATACTTGTAAACTAAATTGATATTTCACAAATGATGAAGTACAAGAAGGAAAGAAGAGAATACAAGAGCTTAAGACGAATTTGCTAAAAACTTGGAAATACAATTGCTTAAAATTGGAAAATTACAAAGTAAAAATTTAAAAACGAATTCAACCCCTGAAAAATGAACTTTACAACTGCTATTTATAGAGGATTGGTGAAGAGAGGGGTGAGAATTCTAGAATAGTCCTTTTAATCTCGACCCTTGATCACTTTTGGATCACTTGTAGCCGTTGGATGATCTTGGTGAGGTGTCAGAACCAATAAGGTGTTGCCACGTGGGCGTTTTTGATTGGAGAAGGTGTAAGAACAGGTTTGAATGCTTATAAAGGAGCGGGGGGTGGAGAAATTTGGGATTGGGTTGTGTTAGAATTTGGCGGGAAAAGTTGTTAGACGGTTAGTTTGTTACAACAAACGCGGCTTTCAGTTTAAAAGTTTGGGCTGTTGGCACTTTTGGTCCCTGTGTTTTCCTCCGCCCAATCTAGTTATAAAGAAGGGTTTGAAAATGGCAGGTTTAGCCCTTGTGTTTCCATTCTTCATTTTCTTCTTTATTAAGCACTTTTCCACTTTTGCAATCTTGGTCCCTTGAAACTTTAAAACTTCAAAAGGCCTTTTAAAACTTTTGAAGACTTGTCATAATTGGTCCCTTGACTTTCTTTCCTGCTGTGTCGGGTTGATCCGGCTTGTGAATTCTTCACCCTTTGCTCTTGTCTTTGTCTTTTTCCCGTTTCTTGTCGGTTTTTGACTGTTTTTGCTTCTTTTTGTCATTTCAATCCTTTCCTGCACAATTAGACATAAAAGCACACTTTTTCTATTCTTTTGGCATTTTTATGGCTTTTATTTGGCAAAATCCCGGGTAATTTAATGTACAGTTTAGCAAATATCATTGTACATAATTCCATCAATTTCTAAAGTTTCATAATATCCTCACCAACGTTCGAAGTAGTTACTCCTTAGGCGAGTATTGATCATTTGACAAGTTATTAGATACATTCACCAGACCTAGTAGTGCAATTGTATCCCCAATGTTTTCATGGCGCCTTAGGACCACTACCTGATACTAAATCCTGAGGACTTGTTCATAAGTGTTGCCTAGATGGGGTCTTATTCTATTTACCACTGTCCGTGGCTCTGCTTCTAAGTAGCAGTAGCAATAGTGGCACCCCTTTCCAAACTGTCACCCATCTCCTCATTGATAGCCTCATCTGCTACATTGGTTGTAGGACCACTAGGCTGAGGTACCTTAGTGTCCTTTCTCTTTGACCTCCTAGGTTTTTGAGTCTTTTGGGGTTTAGATGTTGATGATTGAATAATGGTGGGTGTGTGATGGGGATCAGTTGGCATTTCTGAACCTTCACCCACTTCTTCTTTATATTGTACCATCATTGTTTGGAATAATGGTGTTTCCCTTCTAGAAAAACCTTTTCCAACACGTTCTTTATATTCCCAAATATCCTTCTTAGTGTGAGATTTTGCAAATGTAAATTCTCTATGTGATAGGCACCCTTTCAATGTTGATTCACAAACACTTGTACAAACCTTGGATACATCAAAAAATTTCAAGACACATTATTCAAGTTCTTCACCATACTTTCAAAAATATACTTTGAAAAGTTAAACTTCTGGTTTGTAGCTAAACAGATGATTACAGATGCTATAGTGCTACTAAACTCATTCCATGTAGTAGTCTTAGAACTTAGACATTGTAAAATAGTATGAATCAAAAATTTCCATTGTGGGGGAAAAGAATGCCTTATAGAAAGTAAGCTTCCTATGAGTAAGCTTATGAGAAATTTTCTCATACCCCATCACTGTTAGTTGTTCAAAGATAGTAGAATTTGGTAGACAGTCAACACCTTCAGCATCTTCTAGTTGAAGATCTCTTCTTACAATCGACTCAGTAATGATGATCTTCTTTCTATCCACTAGGGCTTGTAACTGTACTTCCCCATTGACAATTTTCGCTTTGACAGTAGCCCAGAATTATTCAATGCATGAAGTATATATTGTAGGATTGATGGTTAGTGCATACTTTATAGTGTGTGCATTAAGAAAATCCACAATCTGCTCAAACCCTTTACTCTCAGTGGGTTTAGCAAAAAACGCGACCATGTTATGAGTATCAGCAAACTTTAGGGCCGTCATTGTGTTGGGTTTTGATGATGAATGATGAAACTTAGTTAGGGTTTGTGAATAGAGAGTATAGGAAAGTATGAAATCGATCAAATAAGTGATTGAAACCCTTAATCAAAGTATTTATAAAAATACCCTCAACATCATTAACCATCACCAGCAGTAGTAAGTTTATGCCTAACAACATTAACTTCCACCAACAGTAGTAAGTAACCCAGCAGTAGTAACTCAGCAGTAAGTTATGCCTAGCAGCATTAACATACAACCAGCACCTGTAAGTTATGCCTAACAGCATTAACTTTGAGTCACCAGCATTAACTCCAATTCCATTCCAAACAGCATATCCATTAAAAAATAAATGTCCTCTCTTTCTATTTTTAACTCACTATCTCTCAATTCTTTTACTCACTTGTATACTCTGTCTGTTTTTATATCACACATCTCTCTTTTTGTTTTTATTCTCACCAACTCTCTCAATTCTTTTACTCACCAAAACTCTCTGTCTACTTTCTCTAATAACCAGCTTTTCCATTATCAATCTAACACTTTTCTTTGCTTTTTCTGCAAAATGTTAGTCCAAAAACCAAGAAAACACAAGCCATAGCCATTTTCACAATTATCACTGTATTAATTATACCTAACATTATTAAGTATAACTAACAATATTAACCCAGCAGTATTAAGTATAACCAGCAATACTAATTATACTTAACAGCAGAAACTTTTAATGACATGAATAACAGTACTAATTCATACAAAACTCTACAAAAACATAAAGAGATAAAAGATTTTAAGGATTTAGCATTCCAATACTAGCAATCAAATATTGAAACCTACTTACATCAAAAGCTTTTGTAAGTAAATCTGCAACATTCTTATTAGTATGGATTTTGACCATTTGAATCAACTTCTTTTCATTGCAATCTCTAATAAAATGATGTCTAATCTCTATATGCTTTGTTTTTTTAATGAAAAACAAGATTTTTAATTATGCAAACAATATTGTTATTGTCAATAAAGATCTTGGTATGCATAAATCTGTACCCATAATCAAGTAGTTGATTCTGAATCCAGAGCACTTGTCTACATCAACTTGAAACAGCCACATACTCAGCTTCTGTTGTGGAATTTGCAACCACTGTCTGTTTCTTGCACTGCCATGATATTAATCTACATCTAAGAAATTGACAAACTCCTGTTGTAGACTTCCTATCCAAGCTTGCTCCTGCATGATCACTATCAGTGTATGCTACCAAATCAAAAAGATAATCTTTTGGATACCAAAGGCCTAATTTTGGTTTACCTTTTAAGTACCTAAAAATCCTTTTTACAACATGAAGATGTGAAACCTTTGGATTGACTTGGTATCTTTCACAGGCACACACTGCAAACATAATGTTAAGTCTTGAAGATGTAAGATACATCAATGAACCAATCATTGTCCTATACATATGAACATCCACTTCTTCACCATCTTCATCCTTGAGCAAAGGCTTTTGAGTTTCCATTGGTGTGCTTGCAGTCTTGACTTCTGTAAATCTAAATTTCTTTAAAATTTCACCAATAGATTTATCTTAACTAATAAATATGCCATCCTTCTTCTACTCCACTTGTAATCAAAAGAAGAATGTAAGTTCTCCCATAGAACTCATTTGAAATTTCTCATGCATCAACTTCTCAAATGCAATGCATAACTTCTTATTTGTTGAACCAAAGATTATATCATCCACAAACACTTGAACTAGCAAAATATCACCTTTATGCCTTCTGATGAATAAGGTCTTGTCAATTTTCCCTCTTTCAACCCCATTGTATAGCAGATATGTTGACAAGGTTTCATACCAGGCTCTAGGAGCTTGATGTAGTCCATATAGTGCCTTTTCAACCTTGTATACTCTATCAGGAAAGTCTGGATCTTCAAATCCTGGTGGTTGACATACATACACATCTTCTTTAATCTTTCCATAGAGAAAAACACTTTTTACATCCATTTGATACACC
>BQNB010196915.1:0-11254 GCA_026074375.1 Tanacetum coccineum | reverse complement strand
TAAATAATAAGAATGGAAGGTGGTGCTATTTTCTTTTCTTTCTTTTGAAATAATTTGATTTTTACTCTATGAATTTTTTTTGGAATTAACTTACGCATGTAGCGTACGAAAAAGAAACGTTTTGACGAAGAAGGACATGATGTCATTTAGTCCTCAATTATGCATAACCTGATCAACTATGCATAAGTTAGGAAGAACCACGCTATGTCGGATAAATCGTCACCCTTAAAATACTTGGTAATTGATATAAATGTTTGGGTCAAGCTTTCGGAAGGAGAAAATATTTTTACCCTATTACGGATTCTCATGCAAGTAACTCTATCCTTATCGATTGCATGGAGACAGTCTCATGCGAGTCATTATGACCAAGTCATTCCGAAGCGGAAATACCTACGGTATTGTTCGGAACGAGTGTGTCTAGAAGGGAGTAATGTTTAGTTCTTAGTATCTAGGAGCGGTGATTGTTATGAAGACGTGTCAAGACCAAGTATAGTCGGTGCGCTAGTGAGCAATGATAGATTTGAGCTATCAAGGGTGTAAACCTGATATCGACACTAAGAAGGGATCTTCTTGGGGATGTAAAGATTCCTAAGGTGGGTAGAAGCTGAGATGGTTAGTCCCGAGGTTGAAAGTGGGAAATGGAGAAGACCTCTCCTACATTGGATGTATGACGCCTTAAATGTATCAACTGATGGCCGTGAAGAAAATTCTTTTCGTCTCCCGTCAATGAGAGTAATGGTAGTGTAGTTGTGACATACCTTAATTGTCAAGGATTTGAATGAGACATTATACGATACTTGACCTACGGTTAAGTGTAGTGGCCCTTACTCTGGGACGTGACGACCCAAGGGCGTAAAGAGTGGCGAATTGATTGAAATTCTAGCTAAATGGTAACGTCCGTTTCCATTATTGGAAGAACAACCAAAATAGCCAACGTCTTAAGTCGAGCGGTATTGAATTAGGAGTGTGAGTATTTCGACTTGATGATTTGATTCATCAATGATGCTACGCAATGAGATGGGACCAAGCCAGCGATGCTAGTCGCCATGAAGAAACGTTGAAATTTTTGATTTTGTTGAACAAGCAATAAGTCCATGATGCTCATTGTTTTCTTAATTGATTATGATTTGTCATTTGACATTATGTGTTATAGCGGGATTGTCGCCGCCGAATTATGTGGAATATGTGCTATATGTGTTATGTGCTTTAAATGGTAATGAGCGTTTACGTCACTTTTACGTGGCCAGTGATGCGGTTTAGGATGTAAGCGAATGGGTGTTGTTAACCATAAGATTCACATAACAAGAGACATGATCCGGAGGTCGGGGAGGATAGAAATAATATGTTGCCATTTTATTAGAGAGAGAAAGGAAAGAGTGTGTGTGTTTTCTAGAGAGAGAAACAACACACACTTATGAGACAAATGTTTTTCCTCACCCCTCCATGGAAGTATGGAGGGGATATATATAGCCCGGGACACGATCTACTTACTACACTTGACATTTCTAGTCCATGCGTGTTCGGCTAATGTAAACTAATGTAATTCCGTATTAGCCGACATATTTTAAGGCTAACAATCTTCCCCCAATATGTGGGCTATACGAATTACTTACAATGTTTCCTAACAAGTTACAAATCACATAATGAAATTAACATCCAACGCGCTTCAATGCTGAAGAAGTCGTCTTGCTTCTTGTCTTGATACTTGTACTCCAGCTTGGATCTTCTATGTCTTTACTTGTTCTAAAACCATTGTATTATGCATGAGTTGGATTAACTTCCCCCTAAATCATGCAGCATGTCTTAAAAAGCTTTTCTTCATAGACTTCTTTTTAGCGAAGTTTCTGAATCAGCTTCCCCCCAAACCAACATCCTTATCTTAAGCAGATTCTAAAACTTTGATGTAGCTTGAATGATCTTCTAACATTAACATTTAAAGTTTGCACAGCAGAATTAGGAGAGAAACCAGTCTCCACATCATCTAATACTACTTCTATACCGTATCATGACATTTGGTCTTGGTGAATATCCGTTTCGGGGGAACATGCAAGAGATCAGCAACAATTCTTCTCACGCATGCAGAATACTTCACAAACCATACTAAGTAAAGTAGTATAAACTACTTCCCCCTGGAAGTTGACCTGATAACATCAAAGTATCAAAGTACACGTATTCCCCCATGATGGTTTTCGAACTCTTCAAAAAGTATATTTTGACGTGTACGCCCATATACACGAGAAGTTCTTGTCATAAGCAACAATCTTGAAAAGTTATGAAAGACATTGAAGAACTTTAAAAGATTTTGCTGAGACTGTGAAGTATCATTGACGTTCAGTAGCTTCAAATATCCCGTGAGAGTTGCTGATCACATCTCAACCTTATACTCTCTGGCTAACTTACCAACCTCGTATTCTGTCGGCTAATATCAGGGATTAAAACTAATCTAAAGGTATGGTAAAGTGAAATAGATGTATAGCCATTTTTATTAGAGTTGGGAAAGTTTTTAAAGAGATGGGAAAGATTGGTGTATGGGGGCCCCCTAAAGAGAAAAACACACACACACACACAAACATACTTTTACAAAAGTTGAACTTCAACTCCCTCCATAGAAGTATGGAATTGAGTATTTATAGTCCTAGTGACACATAACTATCGTAACTAGTCATTATTAGTCCATATGTGACATGCTATAAATAAACTAATGTAATTCCGTGTTTGTTACCATATTTTAAGGCTAACAATCTTCCCCCAATATGTGGACATACGGAATTACTTACAATGTTCCTATCAAGTACAATTACAATAAAATAAAGTCTTCCAAAGCACTTCCAAAGCTGAAGATGTCTTCTGAGTTCTCCTTTGTCATTGAATACTTGTATACTCATCTTGGATCTTCAATTGTCTTTACTGTACCAGAACCATTGTAAGTAATGCATTAACTGAATAACTTCCCCCCAAATTTCAGCAGCATGTCATGAATAGCTTTTCTTCATAGACTCCTTTTTGGTGAAGTTTCTGAATCAGCTTCCCTCAAACCAACATCCCTATCTTGAGCATATTCTAAAACTTTGATGTAGCTTGAACAATCTTCTACTTGTCATTGACCATGCAGAGTCGGAATTTTTGTAGAAGTCAAAACCACACCAACAGACCCTGCTTCTTGTCAGTAGGGTCATTGTGAATATTTTTTCGGGGTGCATGCGAGAAAACAACATCAATTCCTTCGCACATATGCAGTATACTTTAAAAACCATGCAAAGTAAAGTAGTATACACTACTTCCCTGGAAGTTAAAATGGGGTAACACAAAGTCAACTAAGTCCCGGATGTACACATTTTCCCCCATGATGGTTGCGAACTCTCGGAAGCATCATTGTCGTGTACGCACATATACTCGAGAAGTTCTTGTCTTAAGCACAAATCTTGAAATCCAAACAAAGCATTACCCTCTTGTCTTCAGAAACCGTAGAGGAGATGAAGCAAGAATCAAGAAAACTTGGTATAATCAAGGGTCTTGTATATGAATGTTCGTTGAATAACTTTGAGAATTTCAACTAGAACTGTGATGTACCTTTGTCCTTGGAATGGACAATAATATCCCTGTGAGAAATTGCCTGATTACAATCTCAACCTTTACACTCTTTGGCTTTGTTTACCCAACTCGTAATCTGTCGCTATTCTTGTGATCACCTTTGGTGAAGTAACCCGATAATACCAAACTTGGAACTAAGTGAAATCCCCAAATTTGTTACTTAAAGCTTGCACTGTGTTATTAGAAGAACGGTGCAAGAATTAAATTTGTAAGTACTTTATACCCACCGAAAAAGTATAAGAAGTACAACACCTCTTGAAATTATCCACATCGACTTCTGCGTGTGACACTGAGTACTACAACGTAACTCCTTTAAGTGATAGTTAACCAGGTCTGCAACCAACCACCCCTGACTGCTGGTAACTAGATAATTCAAGTCTTAATCATAAGCTATATACGTTCAAGCAAGTCATCAATCGATAGATTGGGTTTAAAGAAAAGGGGTAGCAAATAGAAGGAAGTCTCGATGATGAAATAAGTAGACGCCTTCGTGAAATCCAACTTCAATCTCAAATAAGGGATACCAAATCAACTCCGTGATCACTTGTCATCGTAATTCGAATCTCTAGCCGTTTGTCATTTATTGAATCTTTTTTGGATCGTTTTAGTGTTATGTATCGTGTTTGTTGTGTTTGATGTCAAGAATGGCCCGTTAAACTAGAACAAAAGTTATTTTTTAAATGTCGTCAACGAAAAAACATTATCTAGTCCAACTTGTCATGATAGCATTGTTGTCCCGGCTTAGTCATCCTATAATTACTAGTAGCAAATTAACTAAGTAATTTTTCGGATTTAAATTAAATTTCAGCCCACTAGTCAATAAGCAATACTCAGCCCAACACCTAACAATACTCGGCAGCCCATAATCAATTTTAATACACGGCCCATTTGCAATTGCTATATTCAGCCCAATGTATTAAGGCCCGTGAAAATCATACCCGGATGGTCGGATCCATATAACACACGTTTATAACACCCTTATAATTAGGGCTTTCCAAACCCTAATCACACGCACACAAATCCTCCGCCCCCATTCTCCTTATCTCTCCCAAAAGAAAAAAAAAATCAGATCGAAGAAATCAATCTCCTAAATCTTTCAATTGCTATCAAATTGAACCAAATCTTATAGGTTAAACCAAAACATATACAAGACTCTCTCCCAAAAACCACACCCTTTTTCGATTCCAGTAAAGATGAACCGAACCAAAGACCTTCGTGTCTTCATTTGATTATACGAGGCATACAAGAACACGGCATCATGATCCTTTGGAGGGTCTCAGGTAGGGTCAACATGATTGTTATTGTATTATTCTTAAAACGAAGCAAAGATTTGAGTGTAACAAATTGGTTATGACTCACTCTTTATTTTCGAAAAGTAAAGAAAAGGTTTTGACTTTTATAGATCAATGAAGATAATGTGTTTATGAATCTGTAAAGATTTTGTATGAACACGATATTCTGAGATCATTTTCATTTAATTTTCGAGTCATTTGAGTCTTGGTTGATGTATGGAGATGGAGATGTGATTATATTTGTGACGAAGGGATTTGATATAGGCTGTTGGATTTATCTTTGATGTAGAAAAAATGTGACGATGGGTGTTATAGGTTTGATGGATTTGTTGGATGATGAGGCTGTGAGGTTTGTTGATGTTCATTTGTTGTGATGTTGTTGTACAGATTGTTGTGGTGTTGTTGCGTTTTGTTTAGACTCGATTGAGTTGACCGGGTCAACTCGGTAAATACCGAGTTGACTCGGTTTGGGTCTTGGGTAACAAAACGCAAGATTTCTTGCGAGTCAAAACACAACCAATTACAAAACGCAACAAGGACAAAACGCAAGTTTTCAAAAAATTTGGCAGCGTAACGTTTCTATTTGCTTGCAAAAGGGTCTTCAATCGCTTGCAAAACGCATTACCAAAACACAATAAGGCAAACCAAGTCACTTTCCGTTTTATTGTCATTTGTCAAAACGCAACCAAGAAACATAAAGAAAACCCATATTTTGTTGCTAAGAAACTTGTCTTTTAGGCACATATATCTGGCAGATTATGAATCAGAAATGTAAACAGAAACATATAGATCCATCAAACTAAACATTGTCATGACTTTACAACAGAAAAAATAGACACGAAAAAGAAAGAAAAAAAATATCATGAATGAACAGTAACATGAACAGTACATGAACAGTAACTGAAACAACAAACACACGATACGATACACCCATGCAGCTCTGATGCCAATTGTTAACCATAAGATTCACATAACAAGAGACATGATCTGGAGGTCGGGGAGGATAGAAATAATGATTTCCAATTTTATTATAGAGAGAAAGAAAAGTGTGTGTGTTATTCTAAAGAAGAAACACCACACACTTTAAGAGACAAATGGTTTGTTCTCACCCCGCATGGAAGTATGGAGGGGATATATATACGCCCGGGACACGACTACCTACTACACATGACATTCTAATCCCTGCGTTCCATCTAATGTATAACTAATGTAATTCCAATTAGCCGACATACATAAGAGGCTAACATGTGTAAACGCCCAAGTGAGAATTTTAGGACGTAATAAGGTGGGTGAACATCGCCAAAAGTCTGTTGACGATTATTGCTTTAAAGTACCCATGAGAAGTGAGTGTAAGACCAATTAGAATTAGCCGTGGTTTTCTGATTGGAATTATCGTCGAGGTGCTGACTTTGTGCAAGCTCGGTACGAATGAGGAAAATATGACATAGGGTGATCAAAGGTCCTAAAACCGGACCGGACCGGCTAGGACCGGACCGGACCGAGACCGGAAATGGTCCTAAAAGCCCTGACCGAAACGCGAGACCGAATTGGTACGGTCCGGTCCGTTCGTCCTCGGATCCAGTCCGTCCTATAAGGATTAATCTCTGGGTTTTTGGGTCGGACCGGACCGGACCGACCGGACCGAAGACCGAATTTGGACCAAAAAACCGCTGGACCGTGGACCGGACCGCGTCCGGTCGTCCGTTCTGTCTGGTTCTCCCGGTCCTGGTCCGGTCTACCGGTCTATTCTCAGGCCCTAATATGTCCGGAGGGGTATAAATTATAAGTGTTTTGAATGAATTAATTATTCAAAAGCTCCAAAGGAAAGAGGATACTAATATGGAAAGTAATCGTCAATGCATGGATAAAAGTGGGCGTGATGAATTGCCTTTGTATGAGCCAATTCATCGAGTCATCATGTAAAGATGGTGAAAGCGTACATCAGGTACTTATGTGATTATGTGTGCATGTGTAACAATGTCGTAAGGTGATTAGGAGATCTAATGTGTTTCGGATTATTTTTTCACAACCGGAGGGGCATTATTGAACGAGACCAGAAGGGCGACATGTGTATTTTTTTGAATAATGATGAGAATTTAAATTTGGATAATATATATATTTATATATAATCGAATTTGATTTATTGACTCTATCTTGGGTTTTTAAGTTAGCGACGTATTTTTGGATTGTGGTAACGAAGCTATTCCGTTCGTTTTGAATATTGGTAAAATTTCGAATTGAGTGCGACATATACTTTGATTTTTAAATTCACGACGTAAGTTTCAGCCTTGGTTTTGATAAGCAAGGTGCGCTTGGTTTTTTTTGTTGTTTTTACGATCCCCAACTAAGTTTGAATCGATCATTATTTTAGAAATTTGTCTCGTGAGAACGACGTAATAATTATTTTAATCGGATATATTCCGTGACGTATATTGTCCCTTATGAAGAACGCGACTATAAAAGTTAGAACGACGTGATTTGTTTTTGTCGAATATATTTTCGCGACTTGTTTTTGCCTTCTTTAATAAAGCTAACCATGATATGTTTGATTTCGGGGGTATAATTTACCGACTGTGTTTGTTGATTTACCATCGGAATAGTCTGGAGCGAATATTGTATCGCATATTATTTTAAAAAAAACTTAGAGTCTTGCTGATGACGAGAAGCCCATCATGCCCACGAACAGAATGAAGAGACGAGTAAGAAGACCGGAGCACTGGTACGGGGCTCCTTAAGGTGGGGTGGAATGTAACAACCCCGAGTTTCACGAGCGCGTATGTCGATCGCGAGTTTCGACGGCCATATAAATATATATTACGAGTTTTCTAAGCTGAACGTCGACGTTTGAATTTTTATTTGTCGATAATAAATATTTTCGTATTTTATTACGAATAATTTTGAAGAAAATTTGATAACTTTTATTTTTGATGTTTCGCGAGTCACCGTTTGACCGCGTGTTCGTTAACCGTTTCGAGCATCGTAAAAATTTCTGACTTGTATCTCGTTTATTGGTTTTTAAGAACGCTAAAATTTTATTATTTTTTAATGAATGTCGTCATTCTGTTCCTTGTCTTGAGCCGAATCTGATTTAAAATGTACACATTTTATAAATATTTTAAACCAAAGAAAAATGTAACGTAAAATAAAAATGGTCTCTGTAGTCGTAATCCCGGAGCCACGGTTTTAATCGGGTTATGATTTTAGTAAAATTGGGTATGTCCAAAAATCAAAGATAGAAAAGAGAGTAGGACCCAATTCTTGCCAAATAGACAAAAGGTAAAGGCATATATATATATAATAATAATATATATTTATCTATATATATATAAAAAATTATATATATAAATATATAATATAATATATATAAGTTTACTTCTATTATTTCATAATAAACACACACATCCTCCTCCTCCTCCCTCTTCGTCGGCTGCCACCATTCCACCACCACCGGAAAAGTTTTTCGGTCACCGAAAACTGCCGTGTCGCCAGAAAAAGTCACATGCACAATGATCAACTTATATTTTCCGAATCCTCTCTTCATTTCCTACACATCTACGCAATAAAATAACACATGCAATGAGTATTTTTGGAGTTAGAATCCGGGTTAGTTTCAAACAATTTCGTTTAAAAGGGATGTTTAAAATAGCTAGATAAACATTATTTGAAGCTCGGTTTAAATGGGAAAAGTCCGGTTTTGATGTTTGGGGTTGGTTCGAGTTCGGCAAGACACAAGAGGGAACGAGTCGAGTTCCATTCTTGTCCGATCTTGCTTATTATAGCTTTGTAAGTATTTTTAATACTAGTTAGTGGATGTTATAAAATGATTGAGCGAGTTAGATATTGTTTGTAGGCCATATTAGATGTGCCATAAGTGAGCACTTGGGTTAAAAATTTGTTTTGGGCGCGTTTTGTAAGTAATAAAAACGAGCAGAAACTTTGGCGCGCATTTCGAGGTTCGAGATTTTGTAAAATCTGATTTTTGATGTTGAAATATGATAGAATTCGTCCTAATGTACGTTTCGGTAATTCGAACGTCCCGTAACTCCTAATAACGAAGAAGTTACGGCAAAAACAAGTCCGTTTCAGCTATTTGAACGTCCCGTAACTCCTAATAACTATAAATTGCAATCAGCTATTTGAGCTTATTTTAGTTGCTGATCCGATTTTCAACGGCGATTTTGGGCACTTTTGAGTCCGTTTCAGCCTTTTGGCGAAACACGAAAGTTGTCCGGAATGACATTTTACATAAAATCTCTTTTTGATCAAAGTCACGAAAACGTGATATTACGGGTCAAAACCGATGGACAAACTGCTGCGTTTTTATTAAAAATACAAGTTACAACAGATTCTTGCAGAAGCATTTTCGTCATTTTTCGTCGAGTTTCGGGTCTCGGCTAAAACTAAAAAGTTGTCCGGAATATCGTTTCGCATAAAATCTCTTTTTACTCCGAATCGTGAAAATGTGATATAACGGGTCGTTTGGAGCGGGTCAGATTTGGGTAAAAATAAATATAAGTATAAAAGTCAAACAAAGTCTAGCATTGACGTTTGAAAGTCAACGGGTAAATATTAAACTTGTTGGATGGTTAAAATGCTATTATTACAACAAGTAAGATATTTTAAACTTAGCCGTTCTTACGAACGAGGTAGACTCTAAAAATAGAAACTTTCGTAATAATCGAAAAATAATATCGATATGAGTAATTGATAATCACATTGAATGTAGAGGGTTCGACGAGATAACTAAATATTATCACAAATATATTTTGATAACGAGACTTGCTAAATATGATAACTTTCCTAAAGTAGTAACTTTCCAAAAATAGAAAGTTTCTTAAAATAGAAAGTGTTCGATTAAGCGATGTATGGTGTAAATAAAGGATAATCGTAACCCGCAAGAGCCAAAACGCACATAGGAACCCCTTAGGATTCTTATGGCCGGTCGAACCCCATAAAAGACAACAAGGAAACATTTTAGCTAGTTTGTCTCAACCATGGTACACTCCTTTTGTCTTATATCTTTTCAAACACGCACACTTCTCATTCATTTTTCACACAGTTCATTCTTATTCTTCTCTCTTTCTTTCTTGTGTCCAAAAACACACACACACACACACACACTTCTTGTTTTGATTTTTATCAAGAAACATGGAAGTCTAAGTTCATCCGGGTAGTTTCTAGTAGGCGTGGTATCATTAAAACAACGTTTGGGTTGTCGGTTTAGTGCTTAATCTCATTTTTTAAACCCTCTTTGTAAGTCATCTATTTCTGAAATATTTTTGTACTTTTAGTAGTGTTATGATGCATAGATAATAGTTGTACGGTTTATTTTCTTAAAATCAAAAGCTTAAAGTTTTGAAATAAATATTAAGGGATGTTTATTTGGTTCGAACGTGGGGAAAAGAGGCAAGGAAAAGACCATTTTATTATTTTGGACATAATGGTTGAATAACATTTATATATTTAGTAGATTATTTTTGTTTTTGGCTTAAAATAAGCTTATACGGCTTATTTATGGCTTATATACTTTCGGCTTAAAATGGAAATAAAAAGAAAGTAATTTTGGTTATTACCTATACTTGTCATATTTTTATAGCTTACTATGATAACTTATTTTGCGAATTAGAATAACTAATAGCTTATTTATAAGCTTTGAATAACTTGTTTTGGAGTTTATATGCTCACGGAATAAAAAGGGGAGACCAAGGGAGTACTTTTGGTCATTTACCTCTTTCGCCATATTTTTGTAGCTTATTGTGGTAACTAAAAGCACTTATAGCTTATTTGCGTATTTTCAAAACTATCATAGTTTGTTTTGGGCTTATAAATGTAATGGTATAGTTTTTACAAAGGTAGCATTTGTAAATGGCCTTAAATGTAATTTAATTAGCATTAGTCAACTCTGTGATACTACATTATTCACTGCTATTCTTCGTCAACATCATTTTTAAGCACGAACAAGTTATCTTCAAAAGTTTGCCAGATGAGTTTTAAGATATGATAAGAACACGTACCCGTGAAGTTCAACTTCAACTTCAACTTCAAATAAGTGAAAAAAGTCGTCTTCGTAATCAAGTCTTTTAATTAATTCCAAAACTATAGCCTTTTCTGTTCAATCAACCAAAATCACAATCACATTTTATCCGATGTCGGACAAAATTAGCAGTTGAAACTATGTCGAGCAGCACTAACTTCCCATTGGCAGCATTAATTAAATACGTTAGCAGCATTAATATGAACTGAGAGTATTAACATCACTTGACAGTATTAAATTCTACTCGAACCAAAGCAGCATAAACTTCTTATTGGCAGTATTAAGTATAACACAATCACGAATCAACCAATAAGATCATATCCTGTTGCTTCTTTGT
>BQNB010196914.1:0-11254 GCA_026074375.1 Tanacetum coccineum | reverse complement strand
CTTTGTTATTTTGGATTCTTCCAAGGTAACAAACTCTTTATATACTAAAGAATCGATCAAGGCGTGGGATCAACAATTATTATCTAAGTTTTGATCGAAACACGTATTTTGATTGTAAACAAACGGAACTTGAGGTGAACAATCGTAACCAAAATGAGCATCGTTTCCACATAACTCACAAATATTCGTCTCGTACTAGGGTTGTGGAGGGTAGTCGGAAAAATTGAGAGAATTCGGATTTGTATCATACTTACAATGAAAACAAATTCCTCCATAACGCATATTTCCACACTTTTCCCAATTACATTGTCGACAAATCGAACCGTCTAAAGGACCTCCAGACCCGTAGCAAGTAGGTTGGTAATATGACGACATGTCGAAGAATTAAACAATATAGAGGATAAGAAGAAAGAATTAAACGGATTTGAGGGTAAAGGAGAATATTTTTAGATTTTGAAAATTATTCATAAGAAAAGAAATTAAAATAAGAAAGAAAAATATTTTTGGTAACCGAAAGTCAAACGTGCACGGTAGTTCTCTAAAAATAAGTACAAGAAAGGGGAGGAGTTGATAAGCGCGAGGCGCTATTTAGAATAACCCTTCTCCTTTTGGGTGATGTTCTTAGGATCAAACACGCCTTAAACTTTCCTTATAGTACGTAATCTAAAGGTGAGCCATAACAACGATTAACAAACGGTTATTTTTAATATAAAAATAAAAGAGAATAGAAGTGTAAAATATTTTTATATTTTTATGGTTTTATAAAGAAAATATATTCACAAACGGAAAATAACTTCACGAGGAAGGTTCTTCAAAAGACTAATCTTCGAACGAAACGCGAAAATCATTACACACCTCTCCGGCAGCGGCGCCAAAAATTTGATCCGTCTCCGAATACGCTATACGTAAATATATAGTATAAGGATAGGTCAATAATAGTATAGTAAGTATTTTCCGTCGGGTTAAAGACAAACGCTTCTAACCAAAACGTTATCTAAAACCTCTTGGGTCGTTTTACCTCGACGAAGTATGAATTGAAATTCGGTAGTGTTCGTGATCGCGCGTTTTGAATGGTTTCAAAGATTTCAGATTTTGATTTCTAATTCTATTAATAAAAACGGATGAAACATGTAAAGCACGTAAACAATTAAAAATTAAAACACGAGAACGTAAAATCTAAAATTAAACCTAAAATGATTTTTTTACTTTTCCTAATCCTAATTACTAACTTGTAAGAAAAAGCTAAGAAAATCCTAAACCGAGGGTGCTTAAAGTAAAAAAAATAAAGAAAATGAGAACGAGAACCAAATCCCGTTCTTTAAAAAATGAATTTCTTAAATTTAAACTCTATGAAAGTAAATTTAAATCCTAAGCCTAAAATATGATAAAAGAAAATTTTATAAAAAAGAATTTTATTTTTTTGATTATTTTTCTATTTTTTATGATTTTTTAAAGTTTTTAATAAAGAAAAATGATTTAAAATTAGTAAATTTAACTTTAAAAATCTGGAAAAATCACAAAGTGTATCAAATGAAAAGACCGATTTTATAAAAATAAGACCTAAAAATAAGTTGGCCAAATAAGCCCTAATAAGCTAGAAATAAGCTACGACTTATTATGAAAAATAAGAAAACTAAATGGGTTTAAAAGGCTAGTGTAGGGCCATCATAACAGATAGCCCTACTGGTGTTGGTGGTTTGAGTGTGTGTATGCTAGGACGTGTGTGTGTGAAAGGTTAGGTCATGGGTTCGAATCCCAAGGCCTAGCTTTTTGTATTTTTTTTTTCAAAATTTTTTAAAAACAAAGTTGTAAAACAGATGAAAATAAGCAAATTTTTCACAAGGAACTTTTTATGAAAACAACTAAATAAGCTAGAAAAAAGCTTAAAAGGAGACATAATTGACTTAACACTTATATTGGCTTTTTGACTAACTCAAGGAAACACATAAGCTAAAATAAGCCAACACCTAAGCAAATTAAGCTACTACTATTCTAAAATTAACCTAATAAGTAAGTTGAAACAAGATTTGAGCAAAAATAATAAGCATTAAGCTGAGAATCATGAAAAAGCTTTTGATACAAGTCTGCATACCAAAACAGACAAACAAACTTTGAGCTTAACTATAAGCACTCAAACGGATCCTTATGACAAAATGGCTTATACTAGCTTAAAGCTTGACCTCAAATCTACTTAAAACAATTTTTGAAAACTATTTTGAAGATCAAATTCACAAACAAAAAGCTACATGAAAAAGGCTATGCAGGCAGAAAACTATATTTTTGGTTTTTTTAACTTCTTATGAAAATGACAAATAACAAACTTGCATATTAAAAACAGATAATCTAAAAAACTAATTAAGCTAAAATAAGCCCTAATCTAGATAGATTGACCTAAATTCTACTTGTAAACTAAATTTTAAGTCCTAAGTCTAACTTTTACCCTTTGAAACTTAAGCTTGAAAATGGTTGTTTGGCTTTTTAACTATGCTGATGCAATTGACACTTTGTAGTCAAAACTTAAAACTAAAAGTGCAGGCCTAAGGTCTTGTATTCTACACTTTAAAAACACCAAATTAAATGCAAAATGAGTGACAAATTCAACTTGAGCAAGCTTGAGCTTAAAATCCTTATACAACTGAATTTATTCTAACAGATTCTAAACATTACTTATAAACATTGATTAAAACTAACTAAAACTAACACAGACCTTAAATCAAGATCTAAAACTAAAATATGAAAGATCCAAACTAACCAAAGTGGTAAGAACCACTACCAGTACTAACTTGTGGTTAGTACTGGTCTTGATCCAAACACCCCTTTAAGAAATTTGGTTTCATATTTAGCTTAAGAAGATAAGAGTTAAGGCTTAACTCACTAAGACCAGATAACAACAAGCTTATAACTCACCTTATTAACAGATTTAAGCTACTAAATAAGCAAAATCTATAAGCTAACAATTAATGCTACTATTTTTGGTTTTTTCAAATTGTTTTATAACTATAACTTGCAAACTGAAGTTTAATCTAACAAATGATTATAACAACCATTAAACAACTATAATAAGCAGGATTAAGCATATTTAAACTCTAATAAGCAAACAATAAGCAGGTTTAAACTAAATAGTACAATATAGCTAGAAAATTAAAATGACAGCAAGATATTAAGAGAAAGAAAAGAGAATAGTACCTCCACCTCAGCTAAACAGAGGTGAATGCTTACTTTAGAGCTTATAAAAGCAGCTTAAGCTTGTAGCTTAAGCTTAATCTAAAATCCTAGTCTAATCCTAACTTCTGACCCTCAAAAACTATTACCAGCTTGAATACTATAAGCAGCCATCCAATTCCATTAGTATTCAAGCTTATTTGAGAGCTTTTATGTAGCTTATGAGTAATTTGAACTTATGAAACAGTAAATAAGAGCTTTTAAACCATAAGTGCACAATAAGTAAAAGCAGAAATTGTAAATGAAACCAAGAGTAAACTAAATTTTTATTGATTTAAAGGCTGAGTACAAACTTGAAAATGAGATTACATAAACTGAAAACAGAATTTAAAAATTACATTAAGCTGAAAATTACATAAGCTAAATTTAAAAGCTACCCTAAAGCTACATAAAAAACTAGATAAGAACAACGATGACTGTAAGTGAGTGAGCTCCTCTATTTATAGGGCAAGAGGGAAGCTTCTAGGCCTTAGACCCTCCTCTTTGCAGCTTCTAATCTTGGCCCTTTAATTTCTCTAATCATTGGATGCTGTTTTGTGGCCGTTGAATCAAAATGTGAGCATACGGATTGCCAGCGTGGCAATCTCGTTTGTTTGGAGCTGTGTGCTTCTTTTGTACTAAATTCAGTGCAAATTCCTTCCTTTTGTGTGTTTCTTTATAGATTACGTGTCCTTCCTTGTGTGAGAATGAGCCAATCATAGCTTTTGAGTGACGTTTTGGCTGATGTGCTAGAGCATAGTACTAAGCATCTTTTGTGGCCACGTTAGACGAGTATGGGAGTCGGTTAATTGCTCTTTAATTGAGTTAATTTGAGGATGGTAAATTGGGAAGGATGAATGAACAGTAAAAACTAAAACTCGCGCCTTTTCTTTTTATCCGTTTTGTTTGACTGAGGGAATTTGGGGCGTTGTCTTAGATTAATAAAAGGGTTTGGGCTGGTTCAAATATGGGCTTGGGTAAAAGGGTTTGGTTAAGTAGATAACGACCGTTAGTCTTTTTAATATAAAAGGACTAACGGTGTTATTGTTTTAAGGACCATAGGTGAAATGTTTTAACATACAAGGACTGTTTTGTAATTTTCAAGGTTTTGTCATTTTGTGGTTGACCAAAGCTTGACCATGGTTGACTTTTGTTGACCATTGATTATACTTTCCCGTCTCTTGTGTACTCATTTCGTTCTCGTGTCCGTTTTTGTCCGGTTTTGGCTGTTTTCTTGTGATATTTTCAATATCCATACCTACACATTCACAAAAGACAAAATACACATATACAAGCATAATTATACACATTTTCATCTTTTTAGGGGTCATTTTTGGTATAAAACGGATATGTGATTTCTCACATATCAGTATGATAACTATTATTGTATGAAAATTCGACTAAAGGTATGTGAGTATCCCAACTACCTCTAAGGTCAAGCTCATAGCATATCCTCCATAGTATGTATAGTTCATTCTCTCTGGTGGTCGATAAACACTGTGCACTTTGTACCGTATAGGTAGTGTCTCCAGATCTTCGATACAAAGACTATAGATCCTAGCTCTAGGTTATGTGTCAAAACGAGTTCGAGGATTTCAATGAAATAATCAAATATGGCAACTAATGAATATCGAATCAAATAATAGGAAATATATATAATGACTGCAATGTGCAAGTAGGTATGGATCAAATGTCATGAGAATCCTTAAAAGAAAGGATAGAATATACGTACTCGACAAGAAGACAAACGGAAGCAAAGAACTAACAAATCGTACCGACGATCAAAGAAATAAATATCGAGTAATAATGTGTATCAAGATTGAAAAAAATGAATCTTTGTACGAAAAATCAATGTGAACGAAGGAACCAAGAAAAGTACTAATCTCTAAAAGCGTAGATGTCAATGCAAAGAGTTTAAACCAAAGAATTCTAAAAAGAGAGATTAAACCAAAGAAGCGAATGACCATCAGAATCAATAGATCATAACAATAGTAAGTATCAAGAATATCCTTACAAACATGGTAACGGTAAAAAAGGGCGAACATAAAGAATTATTCGACCAATAGAATGAATGTAAATGGCCATTTATTCTAACACATTACGAACCGGAAGAACTATAGAGAGTCATCCGTATAATTAATCAATACCAAAAAGGGAACTAATACCAATAGCCGAAAGAAGCACATATCAAGGATCAATGTATATATCAAGAAAGCTAAATGAGACAGGTAGAATAATTATACGAACAATTAATGCTTGAAGAGGGAGTAAATATATCTGTACCACAAAGTGAAAAATTCATCAAAAGTTTTCAAAAAAATGTTTTAAATAAGAGGACATCGAGAACTCGGATGGTCGAGACTCTCTCTCTCTGGGTGGGGGCTGCTGGTTATGTCGTTAGGCAGGCTTCGTTCTCGGATCTCGTTCCGTCCTAGGAGAAAGTGCATGTGAGTGGTATGTGTGTAATTACACATATATTTTACCTAATAAAATGACCCTAAATGACCAAAAATGCACATAGAATGCCATAAATATGATTGTTTTTGTGTTTGTATTGTGCAGGTACCGGATATTCATTAAAAGACGAAAAACAAAGCCAAATCGGACAAAACCGAGCACGGATTTGAAAAGAGCATGAAAAACCGAGGCCAAATATAACACCCTGTGTTTTCAAGTCATTGACGACGTCGATAAATCTACTATTCATCTTTTATATTGTACGCGTTTGTTTTAAATCGTAAATGTTAAGCTAAATCACGTAGGCTAAAAATTAGTGTTCAATATAAACGGGCATCAAACAATTAAGCGTTTACATCAATCAAGTATTAAATAATTATTTTGAGAATAATTATGATCCTTGTTCATTTTATTTTTATCGGATACGTAAAGTGTATACGTTTCACGATAAATTAAGTTTAGGCATACCCGGAACCACCAAAAATATTTCTACGCTTCAACAAATGTCCACGATTGTACCCAACACTCAAAGTTTTATTAAATGTTACCCAAGTTAATATTACCTTCACTTTGTTTATAAGAAAATAAAACATTTCATGTATACCTTCAAGTAAACATATTTTATTTTCAAACTACAACTTGTAACTAGTAAAGTTTTTCCTAGATATTGTTTCTAACTATCAAAAAGTTTCTAGAAACCCCCCTCCTAACCCACGGCATACAACACCATTTAGAGACCAAGAGCACACAATTTGCTTACCACTTGGTCTTTGTACCTCACTTGCATTAAACATAACCTTACCATGTTCCTTTGACTAGAAACCAAGATCCCTAAAACCCTCACCATGTTTTTGACTAACTATTTCACACTTTTTGACCAAAGACTTCCATATATACATGCATACTAGAGATAGGAACTCATACAAGTAAAACACTTAACTAGAAAATCAAAAACTCTTCCTTGTTGCTCCATCTAAGCCCACGGCTTGAAACAACCATAATACCAAATCTATACCAAATTTTCTATCACCTATACTCATCTACATACATCATTCTTAAGGCATTTTAAGATGTTTCCAAGCATTGGCTAACCATTTGCAAGTGTTGAAGCAAGAAATCAAGATTAGGTTCATTTCGAAACTAGGGCTTTCTTGGTTATAATCTTGGGTTTAAAGTCTAAACAAGGGTTTAACACTTATTTTTCATCATCCTACATCATCTCATTAAGGTTATCTTAAGCCCTTAACTTTTCATCTATATGATTATATGTATATGTGATGTTTATGTAGTGAAATCACCATTAGGATATGTTTAACTTGTAAACATGGATTTTTCTTGTAAATATAGTTTTATGAACTTATACACATGTTGTATGGATGGTAAATAAGTTATAAATGGTTTACATAAGTATTTATTACAATCTTAATTAAGCTTAAAAAGTATTTAATGTTTTAATTAGGGTTTAAAATGACTTAATATGTTATTAGTAAGAGAAAGGCAAATGGCATATTAATGTTGATTATGAACTTTTAATCATGTTATATGGACACTAAAATAAAGTCATAATAGAAGTAAAAGACTTGTACACTTATGGTTTATATGTAAAAATGGCTAAGTATAACTTGTTAGTAAAAATTACTATGGAGAATATGGCGTTTAAAAAAAATTTGTTAAGTAATTAATGACTAGACTTATTAGGCCAATATAAGGACTATGGTTTATATAAAAATATATGATATAGTATATTAAGCGGAAAGTGTGGGAAAAACTATTGGAAATTACTTAGTTAAAAAGTAATAAAACAAGTTATAATCAAATAAGTTACTACAAAGATAAATAAAGGCTGTTTGGAATCGATTCCAAACATTGGATATAGGATTTATGTAAATATTCTACCTCTCGAAGACGATCCTAAAGAAAGAAACTTGTCAAATACGATAAATACGCGAAAACGTTACGCTAATTACGAGTTTATACGTATAATTAAAAAACGATTTTAATAAAATAACTTTATAAAAAACTAAATCAAACAGCAAGTTTGATAATTTTAACTAATAAAACATATTTTTAGGATTCTAAAATGATAAGAATCGTAATTTTTCAATTAATAACGAATAAGTTATGAATTTCGCGAGTATTCGGTAATTAAATTTATAAACACCATAATCTTTGCGAGCGCCACTATGAACAGCTAAAAACCCTATTCATGATAGACACTTTAAGTTGTTTTAAACCTTATGAATTGATAGAATTTTCAATAACAAGAACTACACACAAGACTTGCTAAAAAACGGAGCTATAACGAATAAAAGACGACGTGTTACACCGGTTTTTACGATAACTAAAACAATAAAAATAACTTATAACTGATGTGGAACAGTAAAAATACTGTTCATCAGAGATCAAAAATACAAAAAATGTCACATAATGATAACTCCGACTTATACTCGAAAGCGAGTGCATAAGAAACATCGAAAATCCGTCGGGCATAAACGCAAAAGATAGCTATATTTACATCACAACGATAATTAAAAACGTTTTAACTAATTTAACGTAATTTTATTAATCACCAAAAACCATTAGTGTGCATTGAGCTATAGAGATTATTATGTGGTTATCATGTACTATATTACTAGGGAGTTTCAAAATGAGAGCCTCTATCGGGAGGCGTATCGACGATTTTTTGCTTGGATTTTACATTTCTAAAGTAGACCAAGCATCCTCATGACGTTTCCACTACATGAATCTTTATTGATTATGATTAGCCCAAACGATAGAATATGTAACTAACATAGACCTGTATAATGAAGATTTAGTTAATCGAAGTACATGGTACATATACGAACCCTTAATTTTTTTTAAATAGGTAATCTGTCGAATTTGCACATAATGAAGACGCATATCAGGATATTTGGATTAACAAAACTCAAGTGAGTTCATAGCCCCTACATTTTTATACGATTTCAATGAATTAAAACTATGGGGTGGAACATGCTTTGTTTATAAAATATGACCAAGTGAAAAAAAAGGTGGATATTTTTATATTGAATACATAGTTTGCCTAAGTAGCAGATAACCATGTATCCCATAATCAGAACTGTCACTTGCATATATGTAGTTGTAAATTACATAATGTAACTGCGTAATGTTTATGAATAAATCTATTTGAGGAAACGACCCTCCCCTACTAAGATAAATCTATTTTAGCTATTTTTTTTTATTTATGTAATTGTAATATTAAGATTTTTATGGATATCCCCGTTCGGGTGACTAGCTATCACCGGGAACGAACGTATAGCATGTCGAATTTAGGGATGTTTTTCGGGTTATAAACATCTAACGGAACAAAAATAGAATAAATATATATATAACAATAAAGATCGTCGAGCTTCCAGTGTCCCATAAGATTAAGGAAAAGTAATCTGGTTTTGTATGTCTTGTATTGTTGTATTATCACGGAGGAAAGTCCTAGCGGTACTGCATATTTTATTTATCAAACTTGAATTCACCAACATGTCATTTGTTGACGTTTTATAAGCAATTTTTTTCAGAGAACTCAGTAAGCAAAGGGTGCCAAGGATACATTGGTGATTTTGGTTTTGGGAATGTCATGCTAAAGATATGGCTATTTATGTTTTTGGGAAAACTCTATGTGGTTGTGAACTAGTATCTCGTAATAATAAATAAGTGAACAAGTTAAAGCTTCGAGCTATTATGTATCAAATATTTGTTAAATCCAATGTATCAGTTTTAAAACGACTTTTTGGTCGTTCTATATATATCTTGTGTTATTGATCTATGAAGTAACACGCCCCGGACCCTTATTCCGCTACGACCCAATTTGGGGGTGTTACAGATTGGTATCAAGAGCCAAGGTTATAGAGAACCAGGTCAAATGTTTTTGCTGGACTATAACCGTTTTCAAACATTGCATTCATAAAAAGGGGTTTTTATGGGACACTAGTTGTTGCATTAGTTAGTTGGACTAGATGCATTCATAATTGATATACGTGGTTATAATATATTACGTATATTACAATAAGAGCCTTATATAATATACTCATATAAGTTATTTCTGCTGGTTACAGTAGTCATGTCAGCTGATTCTGCCGTTACCTATATTTTTGTTAACTCTGAGGCACGATCTTGGAGTATTCCATCTGAGGATCCTTACGAGGAGGCTGCCCGACAGTTGTTGGAGCAGGCACCACATTCTCCAGAGTATATACCTGATCCCATGGAGCTGGAGGATCATGTACCAGTGTACATTCCTGAGCCTGAGCATCCTAAGGACTTAGTGCCAGCTAAGGATGAGGCACCTACACCTCCACTACCACCATTCTTTTTATCTCCACGTATCTGACCCCCACATACTAGAGCAGCCATGGCTCAGATGAGAGCTACAGCACCATCCATCTATCATCCACTACTCCCATCAGGGATACCATCATTGTTACCTGTCCCACTACCTACACCATCTACTAGCTGCAGAGCTGATATTCCCGAGACTGACACGCCGCCTCGGAAGAGACTACTACTTACTACTCCCAGACCTGAGTGTGAGGTTGGAGAGAGTTTTTCTGCTGCTGCTGCAAGACAGCCAGGACCCACTATGGTCCATAGAGTCGATTACAGTCTTGTAGATACTATGGAGACCAGGTTTCGAGATACTAAGAGGAGGATGATGACCGCCTTAGAGATGGTCAATATGAGGGTCAGTTACCAGGTAGATGTTCGCAGTAGAGAGAGTTCAGAGTTTTACTCACGACATTACGATGCCTAGAAGGATCATGCAGCTGTGAGAGTTGAGATTGAGGTATTGAGGAGAGAGAGACTTGCTTACGAGCAAGAGAGTATAGAGACCCGTCAGGCCTTGTCTAGGTATGAAGCTCACTGCAGGGCATTAGAGGCACGAGTTACAGTGTTAGAGACTGAGGTGCGTCGCCACGAGTGGCAGCGTCAGGCTGCAGATGATCTTGTTGTTCGGCATATCATGTTTACCCAGGTCCTGGAGGCTGGAGCACGCGATGACACCTTAGAGGACACTGGTAGCAGTTCCTAGACTTGGTTATGATTGTAGCTACTATGCAGTTTGTTAAGTTTTTATGGGTTACTCCCAGCTAGCAGACGATATAGATCTTTTGGTTTTGATTAGCTATCTGGTATGGATCTTTTGTCTTTTGTTTAGCTATGTTGTATAGCCTACTAAGTATTACCGGTAACTCCCGGCTAGTAGGGCTCTAGGTTGATTTTTTTTGTTTTGTAACCTAGCGATAGGGAAGCATTGTGTACCAAACAGATCATGTATATTTCCAGATTATATATGGAATGGATGTATTATGTTATGTCAATCTTGTATTGGTTGTATATTTCACTATGTGATGTGATCTTATTTTATTTATGATGCATATGTTATGTTACATTATGATTATATTGAAATCTAACGGGTATTGTGTTTTCTTATGATTGAAGAAAATGGCACCAAAGAGAGCCACAAGATTAAACCGAGCCCCACCAGTCACACCAACTCCAAATGAAACAACCACAACTGTTACTGAGGCACAACTTCAGGCCTTAATTGACCAAGGAGTTGCTG
>BQNB010196907.1:0-11255 GCA_026074375.1 Tanacetum coccineum | reverse complement strand
AGTCTGCATTGGTATATTGGCATGTAGAGGTCTATCTCTCATATCAAGTCCTCTTTACGCCATGAAGTTACAATCCCAAACCCAGTCTTCTATTGCAGTGAATTTGGGGGTGTGACATCTTGGGAAATGAATGATCTTGTTTAGGTAATGGAGGTTGCATTAGTAACTCTAGACTATAACTGGCTCTTAAGGACATATCATAATAGCATACGCACTATCTATTACTACTTACTTCCTAAGTCAACAATTGTTTGGCATGATATCATTAAATAACTAAATTGCCACTCGTCTGTCATGAAAAACATGACTACACATTATCATTTACCATCTTGGAATAACATATCCTATGGATTACGTATTTGTATCATCCTAGCGCAAGGAAACTATCATGACTCTCACCAAATAATTAACCCTATAACCAACATCACATTACGAAGAGTCACATACACAATATTATGAATTTTGTCGGTGATTACATCCTTACTATATCATTTTATGGGGGTCACCTACATAAACACTTCGGGATACCTTGCTAATCACCCACTCGTTACTTCACTACACAAGGACTCTTTGTAGCAACCGTTGTAAAATACCTATACTACTATCTACTATGTCGGTATACCCTTAAAAGAATTTCAAAGTATACAAAAACCTACCAAAAAGCATGAATATATCAATAATTGGCGAATGTCACATCATCGGGAAACGTGAACAACAAACTCATAATACGACGAAATTGAAAACACGCCCGGTAAAAGTAAGAGACAATAGTCGCAATTAGCAGTCACAAGCTACGGGAAGACATAAAAGTTTACACCAGCCCTGAGCCAAGAATAATATGAACTCTACGGATATGCACCTATTGACCAAGAATCCCACCACACTTTCCAGTCACCGGCTTAGGCCTTAACATAAGGATACCGCTAATAATTGCGAGTAAATTTCCCAAACGAACAAGAAACCTACCAATGCCAAAATCCAACACTCTTCGACATATCCTCGAGACATAGTATGCATAACCATTCAAAACACGCAATACATCTTATCTCAAAAATAGATGGCATACACAAGTTAAATTTTTACCCAAATATGGAATATAAGCAGAAGAAACCCTATTTTGTCGTATGCAGGGTGTATTCGAGAAATGTCTCAATCACTTTCCAGCAACGTACCTGACAACTCCCCGAACCAAGAAGCCGCTACGGGACATTCCAATCCAAGAAGACTTGGCTCGCCAACCTCTTAGGCAATCCAAATACCTGAACTAGAACTAATTTTGACCCCTGCTACAGGGTGTGAACACTCCTAATAAATAAATAACCTCAGTGTTCCTTCACTAATATCACAAGCGCTGGGGCCATCTCGAAAAAGAAGTAGATCACCATCATCGCCATTCTTCCCAGATGTCATTACCTTCTCTGACGGTAAACCAACATCCGAGACATCAAAACTCAACCCAGAAGATGTGACGGCCAGACTAGAGGACCTGGAAGTAGAGATTAACACTCTTCATGCAGACACCGAGGACAAAGAGCTCCTGATCTCTGAATTACAGGATTCTCTCGCAGCTGCCGAGAGTGAGATCGCAATATTGCAGATAAGGGTAGCTGATACTGAGAGCAGGCGTGCTGAGGATCATGAATAAATTCAGAAAATTCTAGCCCGCCTAGGCCTGTAAGCAAGACAACCAGACTCGCTATAACAATGTATCCCAGCTTGCAAGAAATTAATAAAGACTTATACTTTACTTTCATGAAATAATAAATGAAATAACAATTCTGTCCTAAAAAGTTTCTGAGTACATTTACCTAGTATAAGGGAAACCATATAATTGATAATTTTTTAGAATCAAATGACAAGCATCGTAATGTGTCAAGGAAATAACACTATCGAAATTACTGCCCAGTGCAAAACAAGTATGCTCGTTGCCCAACAAATGAAGAGTACAATCATGTGCCCGGAAAATGGAAATAGAGAAGCTATTTCCGAGGAACACTATGAAACCTGAAGGATCATTTCAAAGGGGCCACATATAGTACTTCAGACAAGACACAGTAACCCCTACACAAATTCAAATTTATTTCCTCCACTATTCGACATTTTGTCAGTCCAAAATAATTTCTCTCATCAATAAATGCCTTTTCAATAAAATACTAAATACGTCTGAAAGATTACCAAGTAATGACTTCCAATCATACCAAGATACGAGGAGGGGTAGATAGCAATATATGATTATAACGAGAAGGGTGAAACAATAAAATAAACAACGCGGAAGTCTATTCAACCAGATCCATAATATTTCTGTTCATAATACAACAGAATACAAAATATAGGGAATACAACAAAAATGTAAAATGCTAAAACGACAGATACATCACCGCGTGAAAAGAAACACATCGGATAGATCAGCAAAATAAGCGATGTGATGATTATGATCATGACGGGAGTGAAAATCTCGATTGGGAACCCCATGAGGATTGGTAATCAACAGTTTCGAGGAAAAGGAGGAGAAACGTGAAATTGTGAAGTGAGAGATAAATTGAGATGAGGAGGGAGTAAAGTGAAACTTATAAGAAAAGGGGGCGGCGTAGTGGGTAAGAGTTGGGAGGAATATCGATTTAAAATATTTATGTCTAGCAAGAGCGATCACAACCAAACCCTAAACTTTCAACAAAAAGTAATTATTCGAAATAACTTATGCGCTGAGATAATAATTTTACGAACACATAGATAATACACGCCATCATACGAAACGATATACACGTAGTAAGATAAACACATAAGGTGAACATAAACTTTCAGAGGACCACATGTGTGGTAGAAAGTAGCAAGGGAATAATAGACCACAAATCAACATATAACGTAACATCATTCATCAGGTGTTTGGGAGACACGACAAATTATATACCTCACGAGTCTCGGTACCGACTATGCTTACAAATCACATAACTAATTACCTAAGGGAAAAAAGGGGAATATCAATGTAAACCTAAGGTATACATAGCCTGATCAACTATGTATAAGTTAGGTCGATAGTGAATGCTCATAATATTTGATGTAATAAAAAAAAGTTTGAACGCTGAGATATGCTCAATAATGCTCGATGTAATAACAAAAGTTTGAACGCGTACACATTTTACTTATTCACCACATTAAAGACAACACTCAAAGAAACAATGAAAGACTGCGATTCGTCAAAAGTACATCATAAGGATTCAATTCTACATAAACAAAACAAGGTTAAAGATAAAACGTTTGATGATCTCTATGGTGATACAACCCGCTAGCCTACCGGCAAAAGCTACTTCTTCCAGAAGACTTCTACGCCAATCGCCACAATAATGAGTGGCACAATAAGCCCTAGTATTACAATGATGTACTGGTGATCTTCTTCCTGAGGAACACTCGCCAAATAACAACCAACCACCACAACAAATACAACCACAATCAGGGGAATGAGATACGACATTTTAATTTAAGGATAAATGAAATTTTAAGTAAGGAAACTTATTTTGTGCCTTGACAAATTCAAGAAATTGGCAAAGTGTATTTATACATATAAGGGAGGAAACGGCTCGCCACATTCTAGCTGTTGGAGCCCCACTTGCCACTTTTGTCCTTTTCTTAACCCATGCCATGAATAAGACGCTTAAATTCAGGTCAAAAGTTCCCGACTTGAAAGGACTGCGATACCCCATAAAAATTTAAATCTTATTTCAAACCCTTAAGGTAAAAATCAATCACCGCAAGGTTTCAAATTGTTAGAATAATTACTTTGGGAAAAAGTTTACAAATTAATAACACTATTCCTAAATCACTTTATAATACTGAAGAGGGACAACAATCATGTTCACTAAATTATTCAGCACAGAGTTATTACGCAAACACTTTAAAATACTGTGTGGAGACAGTAGTCATAGTCACTCAATTATCCCATTCAAGATGCATCATGGCAAGACAACAGTCACGAAGCAAACATTTTTTTTGATACTACAGAAATCAAATGCATTCATTCGAACTTACTGGGTTACTAACATAATAACTGTTGGGTTGCAAGAGTGGAAATGCAAATACATAGTTAAGACAACAATGTTTTATTCAAAGTAGTACGACAACATGGTTACAACAATCCTTAGACCATTAATCCGATGACTCGCAATCTGAGTCATACCTCACTACCCCAAATTCTAAAAAGAATGCATCATTCTTAGCTTGTTCTTGCCAAATTTTCTCCTCTTGCGCCTTTTTGTTCATAGCCTCTTCTTCCAACATTTCTTTTAGAGCTTCTTCATCCATACGGAGTTGATGTAACTCTTTCTCGGTAAGAGGGAAATCAGTTTGTGATGAGTATTTTCCTGGAACCAAGCCGACTTAGTCTCCATTTGTCTCTCTAGCTGTGCCGACTTTCCATACATAGAAAGATGCAACTTGCGATCCTTTTCAAAACTTTCTTTTAAAAACAAATCAAAGCACGACTCTCTTGAGAAATGTCGTTGCATTTCTCATAAGCTTTTCTAAAATCATCCTTGACGGCGCATGAATCGTCAAACTGAAAAGCCAAATTCAAACGCACATCCTGACGACCCTTATCTTCGCTAATTAATCTCTGCACCAAGGCTTCGATTTCTGAATCAGTATAAGGAAGCGAACAGGCCATCTGAAGTATCTGTGTAGTAGGATTAAGTTTGAAAATTTGAGAGGAATGAAGTGGTACTTATAAGACAAAAGGGGAAAATGGCAATAATTGAAGATTTTGTCATTTCTTCAACGGATACATTCCCAACATTTTGTCGTATTGGCTCGTCACAATGACGACACATTCATTTAAGAACATATACCCTCACACCTTCACAAATCCACAATCTCCTGCAACGTCTTGATTTCGTGGGCGAAATCTTCTAACATGGGGAGGATGTGACAACCCGTAAGAAAAATTAGATTCTCTTTCATTAAGTAAAAGTCATGTACTGCGAATTTGCAAATTACCGTTAATTTCAACGAAGAGTCATGTTAGGATCATCAACGCATTACTTTTGTCATGGAAAGTTTAATTAACACACGAATACCACCACTATTGCTCCTGTGTCTAAAAGGATATTTTAGAACGCGTAACGATAAAAACCATACTTATTTCGCCTTTTGCGAAAAGAGACCAATTACTTGTAGCACTTCATAAAACCTCATTCATACAAATTAGTAAATGTTGATTGGTCGTGTACCACGCAGCTTTTAATTCTTCCATATGTAGAATACCAAAGTGTCATATTAATCCTTTGTTGTTTCATTCGTCTTCATTTATGCATATGTAGTTTTGTAATCATCAAATCTGAGATCCCAACAATATATATGCATATAAAACCAAAACGTATTAATGATAAAAACATCCATCATTTCAATCCCTTACACACTACCCTACCCACTTTATCAATTTGAAAACTCTTATCACATGATACGTTTCAAAACAACTGATATAATCTCAAATGAAAGAAATAAGAAACAATAGAGATTCTTTAATAGTATTATGAAAAGAATATGATGACTAATAGTATTAGAAATGTTCACTATGGTTCAATAGTATGTATAGTATGCATTCACATTCAACATTCAGTAGCCAATCCAACACTTTGAATATAAATTAGAAACTATGCATGCATATTTGTAGCATAACCAAACTTTGAAATCAAGAAGTAAACCATACTATACGATGAGAACTATTGTGGAGCGCAAGAGCTAAGTAGACGTCGGGTTGCGAGGAGTGGATAACAAGAGTGGTTCAAGCTTCTTATCACCATCATTTTCCTCGTCATTGGCAAAACTTGGACCTCGGTAAGTCATCCTCGTAGTTCAACATTAATCATGTAGCTTAACGAGAGTCTTGACTTTGCATGAATGATACACGACCTATAACCAAGCGTGTCTAATATGTACGTACACATATGAATATCTTGGTCGTGGCATGCATAAGATAACAATATACATATAAGCAACTGATGTAAAACAACGTAACATACGTAAAACAAACGTAAACATACCAGTTATGAAAAGCGAACAACAAGAAAACTATATAAAACTTTAAACATATATGAAATGCTACAACGGTTCACCATGGTTTAGCATGCACCAGAATTTCACATAAAATGTTGTAGAATTGCCTATAGGGTGACCTCGACCGATAGCAGGTACGATACCAAGTAACCCAAGACGAACCATGGCGAGCCGTTACTCATTGTGGTGCGTCACAGTTCTAAAACAAACCGAGCAAAGGTATGCTCGTTGGTTTGTGTTCAAACCTTGTAGATCCTTGGCACCCTAAGACCAACCTTACTCGTACCTAAGCGAAACACAACAGGCCGCTGCCACTGTTGGAAACCATAGGCTTTCGCAACTACTGCTATTGTTGCACCAAATGGGTTGCGAAAAGAATACCACCCCACCTTAGTTCTGACCTTCGCCTATCCCGTGACTAATATTATAAGAGTAGAATCATTCGAGTTTTCATAGAAATTAGTATACATACATGCGTTTACAATATGGAGCAGAAGAAAACTTAGATAGAACTATAAAGGGGTGCGTGGGTGAGAGACAAAGACACCAAAATAGTGGTTGTCAAGCCCACTGTTGGGTTGTCAGAATCAAAAAAAAGGAAGGGAAGTGATGGCCATGTGGGGGGTTTTATATTATAAAGAAATATGCATGTGACATTTAATAAATTACATGAGATTTAACTTGTAAATGTTAGACATAAAAGAATATAGGAAACATGCATGTTGTTCGGGTCCTAGAGTCATGCCAGCCAAGTCCAAGTGGGTTGGGAAAATCTTTAACGAGCCAAATGGTTACTTTGTTAAGTGTGAAATTTAAATAACCCTTTTCGATGACTTAGAAATATGAAACAACGAAATCAAGTTTTAAACGAGTGAGTAAATTTAACACGGTTTATAAAATGTATTTAACCTTAAAAATATTTTCAAAACTTATTTGAGTTTAAATTATGATTTTAAAGGACATATGATTTAAAATGGCAAACCATGAAACATGAGAATATTAAATACAAGTAAATAATTTTTATAAAATTTTTAGACATTCTCACATAGACTGCAACTTATAAAACGGACATTCAGACGAGACTTAAGTGATGACTAGAGTATATAAATGAACGAGATAAACACATGTATGTAATTCAATAGTCGTTAAAATGATAGTTATATTATTAAAACCTAAATTGTATTAACAAATATGACCATGTGATCTTAAACCCATATTTACATTAAATTAGGTATAAACACTTATAGGTGCGTAGTCGTGTATCATCCCTAGAGCCAACGGTTTAATCAATACTTTGAAAACGTAAGACGTTAACTCCTAAACGACAATACCCTTTTAACCATTTGCATAATTCATTGCATACATAAATTTTAGATTGTAAACTCAGTAATTGTTATAATTACTTAGGTGTTTGACTGAGTCGCTATTTGACGTGCCTTAATCCATTTCCAATCTCCATCGATTATCCGACAAGGTGAGTTTTCATAGCCCCTACTTTACTGTTTTTAAATCATCTTTTGGGGTGAGAACATTGCTTATTTTTAACAGTTGAACGTAAGTACATTTACTGGTTTACTATTAGGTCTAAGTCTCTATTCAACTAACTTGCTATATTGCACAATTTATCATGAACTGTCAATTTCTTGACCGGATGACCGGTTGAGGGAACGCGAATGTTATGGATAGATCTATCGGGATTGACATCCCTATTTGTCTTAGACTGACATTAGTCAAGCAAACACAGTTTCATTTGAGTCAGTTACGGATGTTGCGGGTTGAACATCTGCACGGGCTTGTTTATGATAATACATGTTAACGCTTCGGTATCATGAACTTAGACAATAATAAATACTTTTCATTGTGATATATATAGGATTACTATATTTCATGCTATGGTTATAAATCTTGTGGTTCATCACTATTATCAAACAATGAAATCTATGAACTCACCAACTTTATGTTGACACTTTAGCAATGTTTTTCTCAAGTGTTCTATAATACAGAATATATGGATTTTGCATTGATATATTAGCATGTAGAGGTCTATCTCTCGTATCAAGTCTTCTTCACGCCATGAAGTCACAATCCCGAATCCAGTCTTCTGCTACAGTGAATTTGGGGGTGTGACAAATTGGTATCAGAGCTCTTGGTTATAGAGAACTAGGTTGCATTAGTAACTCTAGACTATAACTAGCTTCTAAGGACATATCAGAATAGCATACGCGCTATCTATTACTACTTACTTCCTAAGTCAACAATTGTTTGGCACGATATCATTAAATAACTAAATTTCCACTCGTCTGTCATGAAAAACATGACTACACATTATCATTTACCATCTTGGAATAACATATCCTATGGATTACGTATTTGTATCATCCTAGCGCAAGGAAACTATCATGACTCTCACCAAATAATTAACCATATAACCAACATCACATTACGAAGAGTCACATATACAATATTATGAATTTTGTCGGTGATTACATCCTTACTATATCATTTTATGAGGGTCACCTGCATAAACACTTTGGGATACCTTGCTAATCACCCACTCGTTACTTCACTACTCAAGGATTCTTTATAGCAACTGTTGTAAAATACATATACTACTATCCATGATGTCGGTATACCCTTAAACGTATTTCAAAGTATATAAAAACCTACCAAAAAGCATGTGCCGTTTGAATGCACCAATAATTGGTGAATGTCATATCATCGGGAAACGTGAACAACATACTCATAATGAGAAAACCTGCCCGGTAAAAGTAAAATACAATAGTCGTAATTATCAGTCACAAGCTACGGAAAGAAATTTAAGACATAAAGGTTTACACCAGCCCTTGAGCCAAAAATGATATGAACTCTACGGATATACACCTATTGTCCGGAAGCCTACCACACTATCCGGTCACCAGCTTGGGTCTTAACATAAGGATACCACTACTAATTGTGAGTAAATTTCTCAAACAAACAAGAAACATACGAATGCCTAAACCCAACACTCTTTTATATATCCTCGAGACATAGTATGCATAATCATTCAAAACATGCAACACACCTTATCTCAAAAATTAATAGCACTTATAATCTTTACTCAGATATGGGATGTAAAAAGAAGAAACCCTATTTTGTCATATGCAGGGCGTATCCGAAAAATGTCTCAATCACTTTCCAGCAACCTACCTGATAACTCCCCGAACCAGGAAGCCGCCACGGGACATTCCAATCCAATAAGACTTGGCTCGCTAACCTCTCAGGCAATCCAAATACCTGAACTGGAACTAACCTTGACCCCATTTCACTATAGGTTGAACACTTCCCAAAGAAGAAATAAAATAACCTCAGTCGTTCCTGCACTATATTCACAAGCGCCGGGGGCCATCACGAAAAAGAAGTAGATCTCCATCATCGCATTTCTTCCAGAATGCCATTACATTTATCTGCGGTTAAATGGAATTTTGTCGGTAAATAATATATATATATAATATATAAGCAAACACTCAACCAATTGCCTTTGACCAAGGAAAGATGTCAAAATTCACTAAATAAAATATATATGTGACCGGAAGTATGATTCCCGGGTCGTTATGTCCCAACGAGGCTTGAATGGAAAATCGAATGACGAATTGATAATCGATGCTTGAATGGAACGATAATTGATTGGATTTTTCTATTACTATGATTAAATATGCAAAAACGATTAAATAAAACCTAAAAACGAAAGCTATATAACTTAAAACCTAAAACGGGCACGAAAAACGAGGGTCAAAAACCTAAATTTTGCAATTTTAACCCTAGAACAATTTTTAAACTAAAAATAGATTCTACTTGACTAAAAACGAAGTTTAAAAAAAACTAGATCGAAAACAGAGTTCGTTTGGACAAAAAACGAGTCAAAATAAAAACGGGGTTTGAATCCCGTTCTTTAGAAAGTGAAACTTTGTAAAAATGACCCTACAAGAAAACAAATATTTTTCCTAGAAACTATATGACAAAAGAAAATTTTTAAAAAAAGTTTATATTTTTATGATTTTTATTTTATTTTTTATGATTTTTTTAAGTTTTTAAACAAAATAAATTATAAAAAAAATAATAGACGTTTATAAAAAATTCTAGAAAAATTACATAAAATAGCTAAAATGTTAAGGGTCCTAAGAAAAATAAGCTGGGGAAACCAGCTTATCAAATAAGCCGAGAAATAAGCCCAATCAGCTTATAAGCTTAAATGGCCAAAGTGGCCTTAAATAATAAATCCAACAAACCACTACCGGATGAGCTATTGTAGCACAGCGGTAGTGGTGTTGGGTTTATAAGGGTTGAGGCTTGTTGAGGTCGGGGGTTCGAGCCCTAGCTCACCCCTGACTTCCAAGCTTCGCTTATATATTTTTTTCAATTTTTTTTACAAACTTATAAAGCACATAAGAATAAGCATTTTTCTCAACTATGACTTTTTATGAAAAGCAATAAATAAGCTGGAAACAGCTTAAACAAACAGACAGATTGCTTATGATGACAAAGGGCTTAAGAGCTTTTCTTTTTGGCTTTTTAAGGCAGTTTAAGCTTAAGTAAAAGGAAAATAAGCACGAACACAAAGAAAGGGACAGGCAATAAGCATGTGATATCAATTGAAAACAAATAAGCACCACAAAATAAGCCAAAAAGTGCTTATTAATTCAGCAGTGCTAACTTTTAAGTTAGCACTGCTTTGCTTTTTAAAAACTCAATAAGCACTTAAAAAGCACAAATGAGCTATCACAGGCGTAAGCCTAAAGCTAATAAGTAATTCTAAGCAAAAATTAAGAAAATCTAATGAGCCATAAGCTCATATAAGCTAATAAGCACTTAAGCTAAAGATGGTTACGAAACAGACAATGAAGGCACATTTTGGCTTATAAATAAGCACTCAAAAGGGGGTCCTAAGCTTAAAGCTTGCAGGGTCTTAAAGATTAGCTTATATTATTCCTAAAAGTGCAAAAAGATTAAAATTTTAGTCATAAATAAGCCAAGAAAAAGGTGTGCCAATTGGCTGTTTTGCACCAGGGCAAAAACAAAGCCAAACAGCCCTTTAAGACACTTTAGGCTTATAAATAAGCCCTCAATATGGGTCCCTGTGGGAAATTGGGCCCACAACTTAAAAGTATGGCCAAAAAGCTCCAATAAGCCGTAAAGGCTTTGGGCTTTGAAACACAAATAAGCAGATAGAGAGC
>BQNB010196903.1:0-11255 GCA_026074375.1 Tanacetum coccineum | reverse complement strand
TTTAAATTGTAATATAACACCCTTATTTATAGCACAAGAAAATCATTTATCCTATCCAGTTATCCTCAAGAAAATCTAGATAGGGTAAGAAAATCAGAAAAAGTGTGATTCCCGGGTCCCCCAATGTCTCAAGAAAATCGGGTTCGGTTCTAAACCGGTTTTTGAAACCTGTTTTTCAAACCGGTTCAAAAAACCGGTGGTCAAACCGGGTATTTCGGTGGAAAGGCAAACCGGTTCCAAACCGCCGGTTTGGCCAAAAACCGAAACCGGTTTGGTCAAAACCAGGGTTGACCGGTTCGGTTTTCGGTTTCAACCCGGAAACCGGTTTGGAACCCGGTTTTTTTGCCCATCTCTAACTCCTACACATAATTTACGGAAACAATCTTTATGGTTATCGGTATATCGCAAAGTTAGTCTTTAATGACTAACTTTGAGGTGGAACGCTAACTCAAATATTATTTCTGTAAAAAAAATTCAGAAACAATTTACGAAAATAGTCCTTGGGATTATCGGTCCTTTGCAAAGTTAGTCTTTAGTGACTAACTATACGAAAATAGTCATTGGTTATTATTCCGTTGCAAAGTTAGTCATTAACGTAAACCTCACGCTTCGCAGCGAAACGCGGATGAAAAACCTCATTTATAAAAATAACAGGTACTTTCATGAACGACTAATTCAATTTGTACAAATTAAATTAAATAAAAGGTTGTGTCTAACAACATAAATCGCTGTAGCACAAGCTATTAAACCCTGTTAAAGTTTCTCTGCCCCTCAAACTCAGGGGTCCCAGGTTCTAGTCCTGGCAGCGGTAATTATAAATATACTCATTTCTCGTACAAAACGTAGTCGTTTCAACAAAATTGCAAAAACCGGCCCAAAAGTTTTTTTAAAAAATCACCGCAGCTCAAAATGATAAAAAAAAAAAAAAAGTTACAAAATGAACCCTCAAATTGTAACTATTTACGATTTTTTATATAAAAATAAACTTTATTTAGCAAATATATAGCACATATCTACCGATTCATTCAGATAAAAAAATACCATGGGAAAGATCTTCGAATTGCGAACAAAACGAGCTCAAAATTGCAATGCTTTTACATACGTATGATTTTATAAAAAATGTTCAAGTTTAATATAAATAGAAAAAAAATAAAACTTGCAAAACGTACCCTCAGCTTTTAACTATTTACGGTCTTTTTATATAATAAACTTTATTTCTCAAATATATAACACATATCTACCGATTTTTTCAAATCAAAAAATACCCGCGGAAAGATCTTCGAATTGCGAACAAAACGAGCCCAATATTGCAATGCTTCTGACATACGTACGATTTTATAAAAAATGTTTAAGTTTAATTGCATATATATTTTAAAAAAGACTTTCAAAACACACCCTAAACTATCTAATAACTTTAAAGTAAACGACATGAGTCATGAACGTACAATTCTATGAAAGTTTAAATCATATAAATAACCTATTCGTAATTGTTAAAAATATGCTCACTGAAATAAACTACATGTGTTGCATACAAGTCAGCTTCACCGTAACGCGTAGACATATTCTCATTAAATATTCATTCAAAATCGATTCGTCAAAAGAAATAAGCCCCGCCGCAACGCGCGGGTTTTCTTGCTCGTTTTAATAATCTTCATATATTTTTATTTTCTTTATAAACCTGGTTACTCTTACACGCTTCCATTTGGCATTTACCCTCATCTTTTTCATCATCAGGTATTCATTCATCCACAAATTTAGATCAACTGTTCTTATATCTTTACTTTGAAGGGCTAAAACCCATTGCTCAATTTACATAAATGCCTGCTATCAAACTCTTATATCTGCTTATTTCAACCTGTTTTACTCTTCATTATACCAACCACAGACAAAACACACTTAGCGGTGACCGCCCAATTGACCCAACACTTTTTTTTTTAAATTATAATTTTATTAATAGTGGGTTTAAAAAAAAAGTAGTACTTTCTTCCATTTTTGCCCTTCATTTGTTCGGTCCGGTTGTGGACCAAAAGAATGAAAAAGTTGGGAGGGTTTGGTCGGTCTTGTTCACAGGTAGAGGGGGGGAGGTGTTGGTCTAGGGGAGACCGACCGAATTGGTGGGTTGCGTTACTACTAGTCTTAGTCATATTTCGACCTGTTTTGCTGCAATAATAAGCTCTCTGTGTTGCTGCCATATGCTGTTTCTTTTAGTCCTAGATCGAGTTGTTCTATTGCCACCATAAGCTGTTTTCTTTAGTCCTATTTCGAGCTGTCTGTGTTGCTGCCATATGCTGTGATCGCTTTAAACGGGTGTTTGCCTGCTATTGAAACTGTTTTTTTGGTTGTTATTAAGCTAAAAAATAAGTTTTTGTATGTTGGCGGTATAGATTTTGATCTTGTTATTCTACTCTTGGACGTCAACGGTAATGAAACCAACAATGGTAATGAAACTGCCCTTAAATCATATGTGTGACGCATCTTTATAAGTATCTAAATTATAAATTAGTATAGTTTTTAACTTCATATTTTATATTTTCGTAAAAAAAAACTTCTGGAAATTTTTTTAATAAGCTAATCCAAACTGCGGTTTTTTTTTTTTTTTGACCTTGCCTCCTTTGTGCGTGGCTTTTATGGGCTTTTCTTCTTGTTTTTTTGGATATGTGTGCTTGCCTTTTGTTTATGCGTTATGCTTTATGGTTGTTCGTTTTTGACTGCATGTCTATCCTCCTTTTCGTGCTTCTCTCACTCCTCACACATGCACATGCTTACCCGTTCACTAGCACACTTTCACTTGCCGGAGGTCTTCCTGGAAGCAGTCTCTCTACTTTCGGGTTTACCCGAGAGTAGGGGTAGGATCTGTCTACATTCTACCTCCTCCATACCCTATGGGGTATGTTGTTGTTGTTGTTGTAAACACTTGAGCTTATAAGCTTATGTTATATAAGCCTATGCTATATAAGCAATAAGGTGCTTATATAAACATAAGCATAAGCCCAACTCATAAGGCGCTTCTATAAACATAAGCATAAGCCCAACACATAAATTTGGCCAAACACCCCCTTAGATCTGAAAAAACAACTAGTTGTCTTATGAGAAAGACGTCACACTGGGGACAACAACTAGAGGTTGTGTGCATCTTGCAGGAAATGAAAAACTTGACAATCCGGATGATGAAGCAACACACATACAGAAATCAATTTCAGCTTTAGGAAATTGGAAGAGGGTGTTGGAGTTGACCATATCTTGGACTCATTTTGTATTTTTGTCCTATTTCTGGAATTTTGATATTTGAAAAGTTTGTACTTTGTAGCATATGACCGAGCCTAGATAGTACATGTATGATAATGGAATTTCAAGAAAATAAGTTGTTACACATATATCAGTGTGTTACCAGTTACGGTTACTTCTATTTCTGATTAAGTAAACTAGTAAAGTCGCAGCAATGTTTCTGACCATTCTTTAGTCCTTATCCTGTGATGATTCATATTAAACTATGTATTGCTTACCAATGTGCTGGAATAGGTTTCTTTACAGGGGCTAAAGTTCATATCCAAGCCGAAATCTTCAAATTTGGTGAATCTGATGTCGAACAAGACCCCCGTTTCTTCAAACCGTAAATCAGTAAGTTTACACTTGTTTTCATATCAAATCCAGTACAACTACGAAATATTTTTTACTTAACCCACTCTAACCCTTCTTTGCAGGTTGTCTTGCACGAATGGTGGCTGACAAAGGTCGAAGGCGGATCCAAATTGGCCGTTGGAGGTTTCACAAACAGAGAGTACTTTTTTTTCTTAATCTTTATTGAATACTTGTAGATTTCAGTCAGTCCATCTTTAATAATTAATACAAAATAATTTATGTTACTCTTATCTGAATTTGTGATACAATGATGAAATATAGAGGTAAAAAGGTATTAGGCCATGTTATGCCACAAATATATATATTCCTACGCAATAACAAAAATGTTAATACTAACTCAAGTGGCCTATCTTCTGATCCTGAGAGAACGAGTGGTTTAGGGTTTTTGTTATATTCTTTGCTTATAAACAGGTTCAGGTTTAGTAAGCTGATTGATATTGATCCTTAGTATCTTGATTTTTACTCCATATGAAGCTACATCGTTGAACGGCTTTAGAATTGCATATGCCTATAACTTTCTGCTTTGCTTTGATTATTTGACTGGCACAAGTGGAAAGAGGATTTGAACTAACAATCTCTAAAATGGTCTAAGAATATTCTATTTGCCCTAACCGCCTGATGAACTTTGTTATATGCATGATCTTTTAGCTATAATATCACCATAGGATCTATATAGAAGTGGCAATATTAACCCACATAATGAACGGGTCAGTTCAGGGTTCTGGTTTATTCCTAACGGGTCAATTATATATTGTTAGCTAAAAGGTAACATGTCAAACGGGTTTAAAGTTGCCAAAAGTGTATTTTTAATGGTTAGAGCGGGATTGCATAATTTTGATGATCCAGATTATAAGATCAAGATCATATTAGCAGCCTTATACTTATATCCGTCTTCATTTGTTTCTGTAAGGTGATAAGAAAAAATCGATATAGCTTGTCCATGCCCTTTTACTTAAGGCAAAGGCTTGTTTTCAATGACGGGTTATCTAATCAAGCAGTTTTAAGAGATGTATTTGTTGAATATTGTTGTTTTCTGCTATTTATAATGAGTACAGAACTACAGATGGTTAAATAACTAGGTCTTGCTTGTTATACTGAGATTTCAAATGCCGCAGGACATTAGGACCCCAAGGAATGCGACTTTTTGGCTCTGCATCTACTGGCAAGCGGTATAACCTCAAAACTAATGAAAATGAAATTCAAGTTTTTGGTTCTGCTGAGATTTCCAAGAGGCTTAATAACAACACTGTTGAAGCACAAGATGGAATCTTAATCACTATTATTGGTTGCATTAATAGATCACGCACACTATCTAATGGCATTTCACATGAGGTATGTGCACCCTTTGTTCTATACCAAATAATAAAATAAAATCAGAAAATTAGTCCTTCCTAACAGGAGCATCCATGTCATCAAAGTTATAGGCGCCGATAAAGGTTTGGTCACGTTGGCCGACCTGCCAACAGTTTTTTGTTCAAATAATAATAAGGGTAACATATTTTAAATGAGCATATTGTCAACCTTTAAGCTACTTTTGGTCTTCACTCGTTTCATTTTTGGTTAAAGAAGTCCTGTTTAACCTGTCATCATTAAAATACGGCCTTGATTGACTCGTTTAAAAATAAAAATATTAAGGTTGCAATATCTAATGACAATGCTGCGAAGCTGCTTTTTAAATTGCAGTCAGGTCTCATATATGAGTTTTAAACAGGTTTGTAATCGTTTCACCTCTGGATTTCCATATAACTGGGAAGAGTATGATGCAAAATCTGTCGATAAGAAGTGTGACGATACTGCCAAAAGATCATTTCCTGTGTCCTTTGATGATCTTCCAGTCACTCGGGTTTCGTGATTTATTGTTTGTCAAGTACTGAAGAATCAGAAAAGTCGTGTTTAACAAGTATTATTGGTTAGAGACATCTGAACATGTAGTGAAGAATCTTACTCAAAGTACTTCACTTGATTCTCTTGAGAAGGTTTCCTCAATGATATCAGAAACTGAACTTGATCAGAAGCAGAGTACTGTTTTTTCCTTGAATTCAACTTCCAAGATTATCCGAGAAGCCCCTGAGATTCAATCGTGTCAAGTTGAGGATGGTGGCTTTATGTCAAATGCACCACACGAGAAAAATATAGAAGAAGCTCAAGCCAATGAATGCAACACAACCACAATATCAGGACATAAAAGAAGACTGACGAGATCACAAACAAAGATTTAAGTGGATAACATGAAACACTTGAAAATTAAGGAGGCATTTTGGAATGATAAAAGCAAAAGGTTGAGCGGCCCACGAATTTTCTATGTAGCTACATGTTTATGTTTATTTGAAGATAAAACTAGCCGCGGCCAATCACGTAAGCTTTTAGATGTTAGAAGTCTGAAAATGCTCTAAAAGTGTTCGGGTTATCGATAAAATCATAGGCTTCGTTGCGTATAGCATTAGGGTTATATCGAGAACCCTCAACGCTTTTTGAGAATTTATAGCCTCCTCATTTTTTTTTCCGCGGGAGGATGTTTAGTTGTATCAATTGTGTTTGTGTTGTAGATGTGTATAAAGGAAGTTTGCTTTTTATCTATATTTATGCACGCACGGTTATTTAAATCATGTTGCGGTTTGAAGTTTTCTCAATGTAGTCGTCTGAAACATGATGATTATAGTTGGTAAACAGTCATCGGAATATAGGTTTATAAAATTATAATGCTTCATTTTGAACCCGTCTTGGCATTTCGATTATTGACCACTCTTTTTATTGCGTTTTTTCTTTAAACATAGTAAAAATGACCTTCATTCGCTTACGGTTAATTTGCTGGTGTATGTTGTTGCCAAACAAATAAGAGAAGAAGATTTGTAACAGATTTATGCATTTTTAAAAGGAAAGCCGCAACGCGCGATCGTCCAATTACTCGTTAAGTGCAGTCTCAAATCGACTACCCGTATAAATAAATATATAACACATTCGACCATTCATTGCGATCGTCCAATTACTCGTTAAGTGCAGTCTCAAATCGACTACCCATATAAATAAATATATCACATTCGACCATTCACCCCACTACCATATACAGTTATACACACACTACAACTAGAAATCAACTGAACTCGTTAAGTATAATTTCAAATCGTCTGCCCATAAATAAATATATAATATATTCGACCATTCACCCCACTACCATATAAAGTTTTACACACACTACAACTAGAAATCACGCTATGAAAGATAACTAAACTCGTTAAGTATAATTTCAAATCGTCTGCCCATAAATAAATATATAATATATTCGATCATTCACCCCACCTAACAATAACATATACACACACTACAACTAGAAATCACACTATGAAAGATAACTGAAATGCGTTTTTCGCTACTTTTAATTCTCGCTTTCCCGCTACTATTAACACTCGCTAGCCACTATTCGAAAGTTGTGGTCTGTTTGACAACCATACAAATTGAAAGGTTGTGTGTGAGTTTTTTTTAATGTGGTATTTTTTTAAATGTAGTCGTCTTACTACGACCATTTGATAACGAATAAAATACATTACATAAAATAAATTTAATAAAATTAAAAAAAAAGCTCAGTAACACGGTTTCATTCACTATCATATTCAAGATCTCAACTTTAGAGTTTAGGGGGTGTTTGACTAAGCTTATTATGTTATATAAGCGGCTTGTGGCTTATATATCGTAAGCTTATAAGCCCACGTTGAGTGTTTTGATTAGCTTATATTTAGTAAGTTTATAACTTCAAATGTTTGGTTTATTTTAAAGTGGTAAATGACTATAAGAGACATGAGTTGAAAAATATTAATATTAAATTAAGTATAATTAAAGATAACTTTGTAATTTATAATGTAACATGTTATATAAGTTCAACACACTTAAAAAATCCACACTTTTGTGGCTTATCAAAACCCCCTTATATTTATATAAGCTAATAAGCTCATAAGCATCATATAAGCTTAGCCAAACACTCCCTTAACCCCACAAAACACACACTCTTCACCATTTCCACACACTGTGTCTCAGTGTCTCTGTGTGTAACAAACAAAACAATGGCAATAAACAGCAGGAGTGGATCTTGCAACCCAGCAGTAGTAAAGATGATAATAATCTTCATGGGAGTATCTTTGTTAGGATATGTAGTGGGCCCACCTTTATATTGGCATCTTCTTGAAGCTCTCGCCAAACCCTCCCCTGCTGCCCTATCTTCTTGTCCTGTCTGCAACTGTGATTGTGATTCCAGGCCTGCACTCTCTATTCCACAAGGTGGGTATAATGCCTAAATTTTATAAGTTTTGCTAATTTGAGTACTAATTTTAACATTTTTTATGTATTTATAATCTGGGTAATTTCAAGATTATGAATCTTGATTTGATTACTGCATTTTGATTTAAAAAACCCTTTTGATTCAGTAAGTTTTTATGATCTGGGTATGCATAATTTTTATAAAATTTGATTATTTGAGTACTAATTAGAGCATTTTATAAGATTTTTATATCTGGGTATGCCTAAATTATATAAAATTTGCTAATTTGAGTACTAATTTTGATAATGTTTATGTTTTTATAATCTGGGTAATTATTAGTTTTCTGATTTGTTTTCAAGATTATGAATCTTGATTTAATTACTGCATTTTGATTTTAAAAACCCTTTTGAGTTTATAAGTTTTTATGATCTGGGTATGCATAAATTTTATAAAATTTGATAATTTGAGTAGTTATTTGAACATTTCATAAGTTTTTTTGATCTGGGTATGCCTAAATTAAATCAATTATTGCTAATTTCAGTATTGGTTTGAACATTTTTTATGATGTGGGTGTCTGTAGTTAGATCTCTCTCTGCTGTGATTTGTTGCAAAAATTATGAATTTTGTTAGTGGGTTTAGTAGTTTATAAGTTTTTATGGGTATGAGTTAGTTATTTGGTTTGTGTTAAAGATTGTGAATCTTGATTTGATCTTTAAACACTTTTGATATCATGGGTATTTATCATCTGGGTATCACTAATTAGGCCTCCATATGCTTTAATTTGTTAGAAAGATCAGGAATTTGGATTCGGTTTCTGCATTTCATACACAAATTTCTTCTGATTTGATCTCAGCGGTTTTTACCATACTAATTAGGCTTTGCTTTGTTCAAAATTTTAGGAATCGTGATTTGCTTACTGCATTTCTTTTACAACTAGTTTGGTGTAAAAACACTTTTGGCATTCTTGGTTTTCACCAACTGGGTATCACTACTTAGGCTTTGATTTGATTACTTCATTTCAGACCCATTTTGTACTAATATGATCTTAGAAGTTAGAACGCTGTCAATCTCATCCCCTTCTGTACTTATTTAGAATCTCGTCGATTTCATGTGTCTTTACCATCTGGATATCACTAATTAGACCTGAACATACCTTAAGTTCTTATATGCACATTTTAAAATAAATTTGATTTTAAAACCCTTACAAATCTCATCTCTAAATCAAACTTTTTGTGGACCGTGTCTTTTCCGAAAAAATCTTGGTTGATTTGGTACCAAGTGATGTTCATGTTGCACACTATCTCTTTAAAATTTTGGATCAATTTATTGGTATTTCATTTCGATTGAACCCTTGTTCATGAGATAAGAAAATGTTAGGCAACCTGCAAGAAAATGAATGTACTATTTCCTATTTATGGATGTTATAATGCAACACACATACCATTTTATACCAAAATATGCAGTTCCCAATCGCAACAGAGTTTTAACATCTTTACTATAAATCCACAACTTGCATATATTGGTAAGAAATGGTAGTATGTTGCATTAAGTGCTTAAGATCATAGGATGTTGCGTATATAGGTAAATAAATTTGAATAGTACATTGAATTCACTTGCATTTTTCCCATAGAAAACAAAAACTTAAGGAAACATTATACGGACAATACAAAAAACAGTAAGGACCATTATATTATAACAGTAGCACATGTACCACTTTACACGATTTGCCCAAAATGCCCGTTCTGGTATCGACATTGTGTTCTTAGCAGTAAAAATGATTAATTTGCATGTAACGCTAAGTAAGATGCTTTAAATGGTTAATTATACAATTTCATTTGGAAGGTAACTTTTTGATTTTCTGTCTTATTGTTTGCATTTCAAAGAGGTGCAATTTGGATAGAATCCATCTTTCGAGACCATTTATGCTATTGGAGTCTCAAAGCTGGCTCCAAAATTCTGTAAACACGATAGATAAATTGTAAACTTGATTGTGATGCTTCCATTGATTTGAGGTTAATTATAAACCCTAACAAAACACATAGTGAGAAAAAAGTTTATATGATGATTATATGATCTTTAACCACTTTTGCTCACAATCATTTGGTTCTGAGTGTTCATATTATTTAAAGAATGTATGAGTATGATAAATGGTCTTTTTCTTGCAGGACTTGGCAACGGTTCCTTCACAGGTTAGTACAATGTTTAGTCCACTGCTTATTTTAATATTTTTTTCTCTCCCTAATATGTGCATATACTCTGTAACCTAATTGTGTTGCATATATATATGGTAAATTAATTTACTTGTACTATTTCTAGTCATTTTGTATAGATCAATACAGATATAGTTCCAAATGCAAAATTGACAAAGACAATTTGTAAGCATCACTCCTTCCTAGGAAAAAAATTGACTTGAAAGTTTTGCTACAAAGAAAAATGTTACATTCATTTCATTCATCCTAAACAAATGATTCAGTTGCTTTCTTCTGTGTGACATGCTAGTGTAAGTCAATAATGTTATATATTTTTATAACGCGGATTCATTGGTAGGCATAGTACAAAATAACATACTGCATCCAAAACTGGTCATTAATATCAAATTGTTACGTGTAAATTTTATTCATTGTATGTATATTTTTTTTAATCAGATTGTGTAAAGCATGACCCTGAAGTAAGTGGAGACACAGAAAAGAACTTTGCGGAGCTTCTTACAGAGGAACTAAAATTACGTGAAACCGAAGCTTTAGACAGTCAACAGCGTGCTGACATGGCACTACTCGAGGCAAAGAAGCTAACATCCCAATATCAAAAAGAGGCAGACAAGTGTAATTCAGGAATGGAAACATGTGAAGAAGCTCGCGAAAAAGCTGAAGCAGCTTTAGTATCACAAAAACAAGAAACTGCAATGTGGGAAAACAGGGCCCGCCAAAAAGGCTGGAAAGATGTTAAGGCTAATGTTCAGTCTCAGGGAGGCGTTCAAGCCTTTTGATGTGCATAGTGATATCGTGTTGTTGTCGGTGAACTCAAAATTGAGGTATCTAATACTAGTTTGAAACATTCTAGTTTTTGTTTTGGGTATCATACGTTATTACTAAAAATTTGATAGGCGTATTACACGAGGTAGAAGTGAGAAAATGTGTTTTGGGTCTTCAGGCATTGGATATGGAGATTGTTCTAGTTTTGCTCTTTTTTTTCTGAATTTTCATTGCAAGTGATGTCAACCTTTGTCTATTAGAATGATAGTCGAATTGGTTATGTAAATGAAGTGTTATCTATTATATATTATATATTATATATATATACTATAGATAGGTTAAAACGCTGCCGTTTGGCAGCTGGTGCTACAGTACCCGCCCAATGGGCTCCCAAT
>BQNB010196902.1:0-11255 GCA_026074375.1 Tanacetum coccineum | reverse complement strand
CCTAACAATCCTCCCCTAACTTGATCTTCATACATGAACTTCAAGTTCCTTCAGAATATGCTTGATCTTTAAACACTTTAAGCTTCTCCTTGGGCTTTTAGAGGATTGTCCAGAACTTCATAGGCAGACCCAAGCCTGTGAAGGCCTGGGTCCCAAAGAGAAACTAAACTCTTTTTGTGTGTGCAGGATCATCCACTGAAGCATATGGAGCATAGAGATTCGACACCACTTCATCAGAGATTGTTATGAGAAGAAGCTTATAAGTGTGGAGAAAATTCACACAGACTTAAATGTAGCTGACTTGTTGACCAAACCATTTGATGGACCCCGGTTCAATTATTTGGTAGTTAGCGTTGGTATGATCAATCCATAAGCTACATTTAAGGGGAGGAAAAAGTGTAAATTTTATGTAAAGTAGTTTAAGTTTAAATTTAATTCTGGTAGTATAATTTTGGATTAGTTCTGATAATATAGTCATTTAATACTGGTAATTAATATTAAGTCTGCTAGTGTAAAAGTTTATACTGGTAACCACTTAATACTGGTAGTTAAATATTAAGTCTGGTAGAAGTCTTAAATTAATTTGGCTAGGTATTAGTTAGATTAGAATTATCTCCCTTGTATAGACTAACTTTGCAGGTTTCATTTGAAGTTTGAAAGGATGTTGCAGAGCTCAACTTGGACATGAAGAAGGAAATGCCAGCTGTCACTTGCAAATTGGATGCAAATTGGTTGTAAGTAATGATGTTGTAGTCAACTTGCTGTAAATATAGTTAAAACTGGTTGAAATTGGTTAAGTCTGGTGAGTCATCATTAATACTGGTTGACTAGTTTAAGTCTGGTAGTGCAATTTTTAAGTCTGGTCGCGTTCATTTAATACTGGTTGAAATAAAATCAATTTATTTTAATCAAATATGACCGTTGAAGATTTTTTAGCCACCTAAAACGGTGATAGAGTACCTATATAAGGATAAAAGTAATTTCTCTTTCATCCTTATCACTATTTACCCTATTATCTTTTACTTGTAAAAATTACTCTCGCTACCAGACCTAATCGTTCAAACGTCCCATCACCAGTACTAATTTAAAAAAAAAAAAAGATTCAAGTATCTTTCACCAAGTCTTTCAATGGCGCAATTAAAGTATTGCGATAAGCATAATCAAGTGGGTTTCTTACTCAAACCTACTGAAAGCGCTGGTTACACAGAGATAGTGGATTTCCTAAGACGTTCAAAGTTGAGGTATGCTCTCACTCACAATCCACCTATCTACGATTCCCTTGTCAAGCAGTTTTGGCAGACTGCAACTGTCAAAACACTTGCAGATGGGACTCAACAAATTAATGCAACTATAGATTCTGTTGAATATACAATCACTGAAGAGTCTGTTAGGAGGCAACTCCAATTAGCAGATGATTCAGGGATTACTATGTTGCAAAATGAAGAGATTTTTGAAGGATTACAAAATATTGGGTATCTAACTGATGGGACTTTTACATTTTGGAAAAGTCATTTTACACCCCAATGGAGATTTTTAATCCATCACATTCTTCATTGTATAAGCTCCAAAAGTAGAGGATGGGATCAGTTTGGTAGCAACATTGCCACTGCTTTGATCTGTCTCTCCACTGGAAGAGTTTTTAACTTTTCAAAACTTATCTTTGATGGAATGATCTCAAACTTAAAAAGCAAATCAAAGTTTTTAATGTACCCTCGTTTTCTTCAAATGATTTTGAATGTGCAAACTGAAAACAAAAACCTTTTTGTATCTGTATTATTAACCAAAAAGATTTTTGGAAATATGAAAAGAGGTTTTCAAGGGATACATAGACCATTGCTGCCTGTTATGCTAACCATTAATGCAGGTCAAGCTCAACCAAGTGGTGCTCAAACTCCTCCACCACCACCTGTAACCTCCCTCATCATCTCATGTACAAATAACACAACCACAATCACCTCCTCCACCTATAACATCAACTCCTCCAACACAACCACCTCCCTCACTAACTCAACCTGTACAATCTACATCAACACCTCCTCAACAATCAAGTGTACAACCAACATCTACAACACCTCCAATTCAACCTGTAGGAACATCATCATCTCCAACCCTCTCCACCCATGCCTTCCATTTCAGACGGCCCAAGATACCACATTTCCACCATCTCCTCAAATATCCAACACCTTCATATCATGATACAGAAGGTCCATCATTTGCACCTTCTTTATCACATTCTCGCACCTCCATCACATGACCCTGATAATCAAGCATCTAGATCATAGGTGAAGATAGTGAGCAACTATAGTAACCTAGATGGATATTGGTACCTAACTGAATCAAGAGTTAAATCCTTGGAAAAGGAACTACGAGGAACTAAGCAGACTCTTGGAACACAATCTTGCAGCTTGAGAGAGAAAGTCAAAAAGCTAAATACAAGTTGAGAAATAAGAGGAAAAGAAAAGGAACTGAGGATGCAGGAGCGGGTCACATCAAGAAGTTCCTTCTCAAACAGATCAGAAAATACATTTTGCTACTCCTGAAAAGAGCAAGGGTTCAGGAGAGTCTCAAGATAGAACAAATAAGTCCTTCCACCTTAGAGGTGCACAAATCAAATCTAATTGTAGCATCAGAAGGATTTAAGGAATACACAAGCACTCAATTGGAAGCAAGATTTAAGAAGGCAACCAAAGTCTACATACAACTCCTAACCAAATTCCTTCATTTTGAAGAAACCTGATTCAGCACAAGTTAATACTGCAGAACATCATGCGTGATAGTACAGACCTTCAGCACGAGTTAACACTGAGAAGTTTAATATTGCTGAGTAATACAGGTAGACTGAAAGGGTCAAAGGTAGAAAAAGGAAAAGAGCCAATGACTGAAGAAGACCTTCATGCCTAAGTAACAAGCACAAAGAAATCCAAAGAGCTTCAAGAGCTAGCAGATTTAGAGGAAGGTCAAAGATTGCAAGCCTAAAATGGATGCTGAAACACAAGGACTAAATTGATCGTGATGCACTTCCTGCTAGAAAGATTGGTAGAAACAAGAGAAGAACTGCACAAGAAGCACTTGCAAGCTTGAATTTGATTACGTTCAAGCAAGATTAAATGCAGATTCAGATTCTTGCAGAAAAAGCGTCAACAAGAAAAGGGAGCAATATTCTAGTGAGGATAGAGCAAAGGTTTTTACATGACACAATTGCTGCCAAAGGAAGTTTCTTGCATGAACAAAGAAGTTGCTGCTATCAGAAACAATCCACAATAATATCTCAGCTTAAAAATAAGAAGATCACTTTATACGAAACATGTTGCAGAATAAGAAGCAGCTGATTTAAAGTCTAAATGCATTTTGAGGTGATTCAAGTCTTGTATGAGAGATACAAGAAGCAAGATCAGACTTTTGTGGCAATGTTGTATCTGAGAGAAATGAAAGAGAAATCAAAAAGAGATGAGAAAGGCTACTAAAAGAGGAAGAAATGAAGGATGAATCTGTCCGATAGAGAGTTAAAAGAGGAAGAAGGGAGCAAAGAAAAGAAAGTTAGGAACAAGGAAGAAGTTAAAAGCAAAAGGAAGAAAGCAATGCCTCTGGTCCCTCACAGAGAAGAAGGATGATCTGAAGAAATATGTTACATAAATAGCCCTGTATGAAGATAAAGTGATTGATGTTGAGAGTCTTGATCATCAATATCCCATTGTTGAATGGCAGTCATTTTTTCTCACAACTAAACCTCAATATGATCAATCCAAACCTGATGAAGATATATATCTGAATAAAGTAACAAGGAGTAATGGACATCAAAGATTTTTTCGCACCTTGATGGGAGTCTTATCAATTTTGGACAGAGAAGACTTGAAAATTATCTATGAGCTAGTCATGGAAGAATATAAAGATAAGCTTCCTGAAGGCTTTGACAGGATGCTTTGGGGAGATCTGATGATTATGTTTCAATAAGTGATACTGGCTAAAATTTTTGGGATACACAGCAAAATTGGAAGCTTATCAGCTGGAAACTACACAGCTCCTCAGGGGTACATACTATCATGACAAGTGCTGGACTTGTTTTTCATATGCTTGTGGAAAACAGATACCCTCTGACCAAGGAAATACTTTCACAAATGTTGGAATTGAAGCTAGAAACTGAAGAAGAAAGCTCTATGGCTTTGGAGCTGATCAAGTTTGTGAAACAACAGTTAGAAGAATTTGAAGATTCTAATGATGATGACTTAGTCACATCTGATCATGGAGGAAGAAAGGGTTTGAGTGTTGCCTAACACCAACAACAAATGGTCTTTGTTCACCATGACATAACAGACATAAGAACTAACTATCCAAGAGCAAACGGCCTGCTTGGTAAAAGACCCACAAAATACCGTTCATGGTTAGAACAAATTAACCAAAAATTTGTAATGTTAAATCTATGCACCATAGTCATTCATACTAAAAGCATGACTAGCCCTGAGCAAACGTCTACGGTAAAGGCATATCAAATCTTTGATGGCTGTAATGGTTTGCCAAAAACCCATATGGTATTCAACTCTCCAATGTTTCAAGTACGAGATTTGAAATGTTTTTCATTGACCATGGGGACATACACTTTCTGTGGCCAAAGAGAACTGACTACTCCATAGTTAAATGGCCTAACTGGTAAAGATACAATCAACTCCATTATATATTTTCCATGATTCACTCTCCTCAACAGGATTAGTTTAACACATCTTGGAAGTGATGAGAATAGATTGAAACTTTATGAATTGATGTACAAAATTGTCAAAGCTGCTGATGCAAGTGGGGTTTAGCTTGGGGGGGGGGGGGGGGGGAGGGGGGGGGAAGGGTTAAAGATTAGTTGCTGTCAAGATTTGAAGACATAAAGACTTAATAATTTGAGACAGAATTCAAGACCTCCTCTTAGAGCTAAAAGTGTTTTAAAGAATCAAGAATGATTTTGAAGAAACTTGAAGTTCTTGGATGAAGAATCAAGTTAGGGGCGGGTTGTTAGGATAAATTATAAACCAGACTTAATACTGTTAGAGTTAAAGTTAAAGTCTGTTAGTCATAGTTTAGTACGATAGAAAATAGTTAGTACTTGTTAGTATAGAAGTTAAGTCTGGTAAGCAAAGTTAAGTCTGCCAGCATTAACTTAAGATCTGGCAGTATTAAAGTTAATACTGCATTGGGTCAGAATGTAAGTCTGGTTGTAATTTTAGTAAATTATCTCTTAGCTTAATCTAGGAAGAGAAATTCACATTATCTCTTAACGCGGTTAGGTTCCTTAATGCTTATAAAGGAACGTAGAATAGCATTGTAGATATCGGTTTGATTGAGCATTCACAATCAAATAGTAAAGTAATATCAATTTTTAGTATTTTTTGTTCTTACGAGTTCATGCTTGGTATAGATATTATATTCCCGTCAATATTTGTATTCGACGGTTATCTAGTCTCTCATTAGTATCTTTTGGATTAATCAAAGGACTATAAGTCGTTTAAGGCTCATTGAGATCCTGTTAATAAGGACCTACATACAGTCTCGATATGCAACTACATGCTTTGGGTGGCAAATAAAAAAGAATGCATCAAAAAATTGTGAATGCCCCCACAAGCCTTTATCTGAATATGTTTGAAGCGATAGATGTTCACATTTGTAGCTGGGATCGTGAACTTAGGACATAGGAAGAAAGAGACACAGGAAACCGGTAGTAGACTGGCGGTGAGTCATGGCCATGACAATCTAGCCGTGTGCGTGATAGAGCCCAGAGGAGTTAAGCAATCTCTCTATGTCAGGGCGTCTTGAGATGAATATAGAGTAGAGTGTAACTTACACAGAATCTTAGCACATACGCGACTACACATTGCGTGGGCGTGCGCAAGCAGAAAAATACATTTACTCAAAGACTCGGGACACTAACTGCACAGCACAACCAGACTTAAAAATATCAAGTTCAAGCTTGATTTGCGCGGGAGCAATGGTTGGAAACTCTCCAGAGAATGAAACTTTGATTTAAGCACATCAAAAATGAATCATCCATGACCAAACCATCCAAGGAGTCCAGATTCAAGGTGAGAGGGTTCCTTTGAAAGCAAACACTGTAACTGAAAGAACAAGTATTTAGGACATCATATATTTCTAAATTTTGGTCTTGTCTGCATGGATCAATTCTCAGTTCACAAAGATAACGAAGATTTCTAACCTTGATGTTCTTCAAGCCTTTGCAATCTAAAAGATCAACCTTCTCAAGCAAAATACAAGTAGACAATAACTTCTCGAATACATCTGCACTTATAGTCACATGCCACAACTCCAATACTCGTAGGGCCACACAGTTGATCACAAGATTCCTGTTGATCAAAAGACACTTTTCCTCTGGTTTGGATCGTCTCATCTGGCATTGTAAATGAGCCGATAATACCATACCCAATAGAGAGGCAAAGCTCCTTAAGACAACTTTTAGTCGCTTAATTCACTACAACATTTACCACTATCCTCAGCGACAAATCAACGCTTTCCCGGGCGACTTGTCGCTAGGGATATGAATCTCCGGCGACATGTCGCCCGAGATAATTTGAAGGGGAAAGCTCGCCAGGGATACTTTCCCGAACGACATGGCCGGGCCCACATAGTTTCAGTCAAACTAATAAGTGCCACGGTGGCTGATTTTCCCGGGCGACATGTCGCCCGGGAAAATGATCTCATAAAAAAACTAATTAAACCTGATGCTTGATTAATTAGTAAATTGCGCATAAACCCGGGCGACATGTCGCCCGGGAAAAATTTTCATATACGTTGACCTGTCAACTTATAAAACAGCTTTTGTTGTTTAGTGATGAGTAACCCGGGCGACATGTCGCCCGGGATTGCTCTGCAATTTATTTTTGGTTTCAGTTTTCCCGGGCGACATGTCGCCCGGGATAAGTCTGAATTTTTTTAGAGCAGCCTGCACAGCAGGCTATTTCCAGAATTTTTCCAGAAAAAATCTACCAAACATCAAACCTGTATAAACACAAGATAGACTTTATCCAAATACATCACAACTTGTACCAAAACACAATACAATATAACGGATCAATGCATTTGATCTAATAAAGCGAAATCGTCCAAAATCATAATAAACACAATATAGTTACAAAACGGTGCTTCCTAGTCACAAACCTTGCATTATCCGCAAGATACAAGTCAATAATCAACTAGATAACGTACATGTACGAGGAAACAAATGTTTACATAAGGGTCGCCAGTATATAGTTGAAGAAACAAAATAGCATAATAACCCATATATATAACATCTCTAACTATCGCCATCCTCCTCATCCTCGTCACCGTCCTCATCGCCGCCCGGCTCATCATCCCCGCACCCGCCACCCCCGCTGGGACCCCCAAACTCAGGTGATGATTCAAACTGGTCAAGCATCTGTGAAAAATTATTGTCACTCCTAAAAAGCCTCATCATCATCTTCACATGTTTGGTTAGGCTCTTGTTACTATTTTTAAGGTTTTTGACATCGGCGGGGTCGACAGCGGATTAAGCGGGGGCGGACATCCACCCGTGGTGCGTCTCGACAATACCCTACCAACACCGAGAAGGTGCCCCCGCTGCTTGCTCTTTCAAACGATGGCCATGATCTCTTCTTCGGTGTAGGGCACACCCGTCTCGGTGTTGGAGCCTAGACGCTGCAGCCTCAACATCTCATCCTATGTAGTGACAAAAACACAAGATAGTTAATATATTAGTCGTGTTGCTACATTATTTCTCGACAAATCATTAAAGTGCGTGTTTTGAAACAAAACATACGTATAGAGCTCGGTCCTCATCCCGCCCGAATACCCCGCCAACAGTGTGTGTCAAGAAGAAGGTGTCGATGAGCGACGGGTACTCTCGAGTGGATGAGCTCTCCATTTGTACATACACACGTATATAAGATGAAACAAAAAAAAAAAAATTACAACACACCAAAGCGTATAATCAGATATATATGTATATATGTATGTAAAATAATTATAATGTTTATTACCATCTGATCTCGAAGGCGAGCAAGAGACCGGGATCGCTGCCGACATACGACCGTGCTCTTTGCTCGGTTTTGGCGATTTTGAGCGGCTTGGGCTTGGTTCCTGGGATCATTCCAAAAGGAAAGCTGGGCATCCCAATCTGCCGTGGTAATGTTCTTGGGACGTCGCTGCCTGATGCTCTCCACATCGTACGTCCCAGTCTCGGGGTTTATAACCCAATGCGCTGACTTGAGAGAAGCCTTGTTGGTATTGTACAACTTTTGCAAATGCTACTGGATGCCCGCATTGATATCTGTCCAGCTTTGGGATTGCATATGAGGCTTCAAGTCAAACTGCGTCTACAATCATATACAACAAAACAAAGACAGAGTTAGAGATATAATTCATATATTTATCTAAATTTGTTTATTTATTTATATGATATAAATAAATAAACGAATTTATAAATAACAAATTAAATAAATGACACATAATGAAATAAACATATAAGGAGATGAGTCCGATGGATACAGTCATATGTAATGTGTACATTATGATTTCAACGATGATCGATATGTATTGTTGTGACATTCGATTTTCACATGAGTCGATATGTTATTATTGTACATTAGATGTTCAACGGATGAGTCGATATGTTATTGTTGTACATTAGATGTTCAACGGATGAGTCGATATGTTATTGTTACACATTAGATGTTCAACGGATGAGTCGATATGTTATCGTTACACATTAGATGTTCAACGGATGAGTCGATATGTTATCGTTGTACATTAGATGTTCAACGGATGAGTCGATATGTTATCGTTGTACATTAGATGTTCAACGGATGAGTCGATATGTTATCACTACACATTAGATGTTTAACGGATGAGTCGATATGTTATCGTTACACATTAGATGTTCAACGGATGAGTCGATAATGTCTCGTTTACAACATTAGATGTTCCCAAGCGGATGAGTCGATATGTTATTGTAGTACATAGATGTTCATAACGATGAGTCCGATATGCGATCGTTGTATATAATTGTTCAACGGATGAGTCGATATGTTATCGTTGTACATTAGATGTTCAACGGATGAGTCGATATGTTATCGTTATACATTAGATGTTCAACGGATGAGTCGATATGTTATCGTTACACATTAGATGTTCAACGGATGAGTCGATATGTTATCGTTGTACATTAGATGTTCAACGGATGAGTCGATAGATTATCGTTGTACATTAGATGTTCAACAGATGAGTGGATGAGTCGATTTGTTATTGCTGTACATTAGATGTTCAACGGATGAGTCGATAATTTATCGCTACACATTAGATTTCAAAGACGTAAAAATTTTTTGGGGAGCCTTATGTATCCTTGTACATTAGATGTTCAACGGATGAGTCGATATGTTATCGTTACACATTAGATGTTCAACGGATGAGTCGATATGTTATCGTTGTACATTAGATGTTCAACGGATGAGTCGATATGTTATCGTTACACATTAGATGTTCAACGGATGAGTCGATATGTTATCGTTGTACATTAGATGTTCAACGGATGAGTCGATATGTTATCGTTGTACATTAGATGTTCAACGGATGAGTCGATATGTTATTGTTGTACATTAGATGTCAAATACCCTTTATGTGTATGTGGAGCAATTTTGTATATCCATAAACATAAGAACTCTTATTAAAAAAACATGACTCAAACATAAACCACTACATCCTAAAATGGTGAAAACATGGAAACGTGGGCATTCCCTCAATCTCCTTTATTCTAGCACATTCAACCAAATACATTAACTACTACTCCACACGAAGGTTTTCCATTTCATTTAAAAGCTCATGAAGTATTGTAGTTGACTCACACGGGTGGTCATTAGGATTCTTCTCTATGGCTAGTCTTGCCTCTAGTATCTTTATCTTCATAGTTAAGAGCTTGCAGTTTGAGCACTCTGTGTTTCCAGGACTAAGTGCAGCTCTAGAGGATCCTGAAGAAGAACTTGCACGCGAAGAAGAATTTGAAGGTGTTTTCGGTCCCGAAAAAGAACTTGCGTTTCCAAAAGTGATCTCATCCTTCCATTTAAAATATCCACATCCATGATTTTTTTGTGAAGGCTGTTAAACGATAAAAAATCATAAGGAATGTCATTTTAAAAAACAAATTATTTATACATTGCATAGATAAAAAAAGGTTCTTATTGTTTACCTTTGAACGAGGACACGCATAGTAAAGTTTGCCAAAGCTGTGTGGTTTATGTGATTGTCTCAACACTACATTACCACCTTCACATCGATACATAAAAGATTTATACGACTCCATTTGCATAAGTTACAAAACTGGGTGGTGATGGTGGTGGTGTAAAGAGTGTGTAAGGATAGGAGTTGGTGGTGGTGGTGGTGCTGTATAAGTATCATATTTATAGTTAAAATCCTCAGAATTTTTAGGCGGGAATTCTAGGCGGGAATTATATATTTTATAAGTATCTTTATAAGTTATTATTTATAAAATATATAATTATAAAATATATTTTATAAAAAATAATGATTTATAAGCATAATTAATTTTTTTTATAAAATACCTAATCCCGGGCGACATTTCGCCCGGGAAACATAAGCGGGAAAATTTGCCGCCAGGAGTTTCGTTACAATTTTTTATGTTGAATTTTAATAAATAGTTTCCCGGGCGACATGTCGCCCGGGAAAGAAACCAACGTTAATTAACCCTAATTACCACGCTTAAACATTCAACCGAATTAAAAAAAAATTGTAAACTTTTCCCGGGCGACATGTCGCCCGGGAAAGTGAGCGGGAAAAAATGCCGCCAAGATTTTCGTTGAGTTTTACGGTCAAATTTTAACCAACTTATCCCGGGCGACATGTCGCCCGGGAAAATCTAACTAAACTTTGACTAAAAAGTCTATGAGAATTGTTGCCACGTCGGACGGTTTTTTGTCGTTTAGTGTGCTTTCCCGGGTGACATATGTCGCCCGGGAAAACTTTGTCACCTGTTCTCCTTTTTCTTGTAGTGAATTGAGTCATCGCACATTCCTGAGAATGAACGGTACAAATATTTTGTCAGTTAAAGAGAAAAAAGTTAGACAAAAATGCATTCTCGTGGTTTGCAAAAAATATGTCTCACATCTACTTTTACTAATGGAAGGATGGTTTTTTGACCAAGTTTAGGTCAAGAATGTGAAACCGACTTTTAACAAACCATAAAAATATATTTTTCACTTTACTCTATAAATAATCTC
>BQNB010196901.1:0-11255 GCA_026074375.1 Tanacetum coccineum | reverse complement strand
GAAATTAGGATAGTCAATCTTGTGAATGTGATTGTTAGATATTAGATGATCCATGGTAAAATAGGATTGACTGCAAGGGTGTCTTTAGGAACCCTTTTTTAGACATATTTTATAAAATTTGAAAAACTAGAAAATTTTTGCTCCTCCAAAAAACAGCCCCCCATAAATACTGGGCGGCCCCCTAACATATCTGGGACCGCCATGTAATTATGGGACCACCATCAGAAGTCACAGAAATTTTATTAGTGACTACCTGATTTTCTGCGCAGTTGACTATTCTCTCTTAGACCCAGCTAAACTTCCTTCATTTTGCTAAACAACTTTTGGAATTTGTTTCCTTAATTCTCATGCTTTTCTACTTTGATCATTTGCTTTCAAATTAAATAAGCCATCTTTCTCATTCTTCCTACCATCTTCATCTTCTTCACACAATTCTACCATGAACTCCACCAAAGCTTCTTCTTCTAACCCTTCCAAGAAAATCAAACTAACCATAATCTCTCCTAGACAACTATTTGTCAACATCTCTAGTGATGAAGATGTCACCACCACACCTTCTCCTACAACAACTTCTTCATCTTTAACTCCTCCAAATGCACCATCAAAAACCACATCCACTAATCAAACCTCATCAAGCCAAGAGAACACATCTTCTTCTTTTCAATCAAAACTTCAAATTTCACCACCATCTTTAAATGAACCAACTTCTCCTCATCCTTTGAACCCCTTGCTTGACAATATTTCGGATGTTCCTCCTAGACCTTTAAACCCTCAACCACTTCAAAGTCATCCTTCTTTGGATATCACACTCTCTTTGTCACCAATCACTCCTCTTGATCACATTCATGACACTTCATCACCACCATCTCCACCACAACCTCAACTACCTATCATGGGTTACCCTCTTTACTACAATTACCATGACTACCATGGGTCAAATTGCATATGTTTCTTTCATAACCGAACTCTTTTCTTAACCTTAAGAGATGAAATGAACATCATGTTTGCTCATCTTGAGTATCTTCTCACTACCGCAATCACCTCACACTTTCCACCTCCACCTTGAAATGTCATCAAATATTTTCATAAACGTGTCACCCCAAACCTTTTTGCTCATAAAGTCATTCTTTATGAATCATGAATCATTTAGGACTTATGTAGTATTGTCTCTCTTTATCTTATGAAGTATGTAGTGTGTTTTATGGATTAATTATCTTGTATTATCTCTAGTTTTATTTTATGTTGTATGAATGCATTAATTGCATTTGCTATTGTATGAGTTTCTTGATTGTTGAATGAAACTCTCTTTTGGGTGACTTAAATATAATGTGTTGCTTAAAAGATATTTGTCTTGCACTTGTATTTCTAACTTTATTTTGTAGCAAACAATTTTCGTAAGATCGATCCCTTGGTGCCCCGAACAAGGGGGAGTCTTCATATCGTCGATTTCTTTCTTCCTACAACTACTCGACGATCATCCTTTTTGAATTCGAAAAAAGGGGGAGAAATGGAACAAAACTCTTTAATAATTTTGTAACTTTTAATTTTATACAAAATGAGTTTATATTTTGTCATCATCAAAAAAGGGGAGATTGTTAATACAAACAATGTCTAAAAACGTTATTTATATTTTTTAACCTCTCAACGTTTTGATAATAACAAAATGTAAAAAAGTTTACGATAAAATTAAACGTTTACAAATTATTAATCGTAAAATTTCATTTCTAAGATTAGTAATCACTTAAGGTATGAACAAACAAATCATTAAGCATGATTAGTGATCAAGAAAATATTTTTCTCTTATCCATTACAATTTTACAAAAGAATTTCACAAAATTAATTATATAAAATATTTTCTAATTAAAAGAAAAGTTTTATTAAAAACTTAAAATTTGAAATTCAAATTTTCCCCCGAAAACGGAAGCTTCTATACCAGATACAACCTTTCCCACAAAATGACAAAAAAGAGAGCGGGGTCTACTGGCGGCCCCCTTATAGGCCTGGCGGCCCCCTTATAAATCTGGGACAGCCGGGACCGCCGCCAGTGACCGTTGGATTTTCCTACCTATAAATACTGCTCCATCCCTTGCAGAAAATTAGACCTCTTTGCACGAATTTTCTCACACTTCTTTCTCTCTCAAAATACCTTCTTTCTCTCACTAAATATCTTGATCACTAACATCTCTTGATCTTTTTTCAAGTGATCTAATCTCTTTTTCTCATCTCTTCCCTCTCATTCAAGTGCAAGAGAAGAACACTCGTATTCGTCAAGAAACGAAGTGTTGATTAGTAGTCTCTTCTCCTTTCTTCTAAGTATCAAATCTCTATTGTAATTATCTTATGTATTTGTGTGATTCGGATATTGTGTAAATTCGATAGTGTAGATCTAGTGATCGTGTATTGATTGTGAAGTGGTACATTGGTTCTAACTAAAATTCGGACTCGACATTTAGCTTAGTGTCGGAAAATAACGTAAGCGACGTGTAAACAGTTTTCTCTGCCTAAAGGGAGCTTGTTGACATAGTGAAATCTCGAGTAGGATACTCGGAGAGTGGAGTAGGGCGAAGAAGAGTTTCGTACCCGAACCACTATAAATCTTGGTGTCTTGATTTTATTGTTCCTTCTCTCATCTCTTTATATTGTTGTGATTGTTATTTACTATTAGTTTAGATATTTACTTGGTTGATTCATATTGTTGGTTAGTTAAACATACTACTCGAATCTAAGTATTTTCAAAGTAAAGTTTTAAAACTAAAATGAACCTGTAAACTATTCAACCCCCCCCCCCTTCTTCTAGTTTCCACAAGTAGTTTTATAAAAACTGCAACTAATTCGAAACAAATAAAAATATATGGATATTTTTCTATGATAGATCATCTCAATAGGAATCCATACATATAAAGAACATTAAAAACGAAATTAAAACGAATGAGATATAATATTTACAAGGTTACCATAATTAATATGTAAAAAGTGTTTTTATAAAAACTCTTTTATAAAAACTGCTATTGTTTCACAACAGTATAAATTCTGTAAACATTTTTATATGTTAGATTATTTAATTACGATTCCGTACATATAGAGAACACATAAAACAAAGCTAAAATGATAAAGTTATACATTTCTAAAGTTTTCAAAAAGTATATATATACTTTTAACTTTATATAAAAGCTGAAATATATATAAAAACTGCAGAAACTGAAAACAGTAATTTTGAGTACCTTCGAGTCCGATTCAGCCAAAGTATAAAACTACAAAGTTGTCCGAAACGACGTTTTACTTAAACCTTCCGATTTTCATAATTTTTGGATGTATGGATATTTAATTATAAATTATAAAGACAAGTATATTTTTATAAAAAATTATTTTATGAAACAATTAAACTATTTATATGATATCATTATATAAATAATAATAAAATATTAAATCAAGTATTTTTAATAAATAATCAATAGTTGTACAAGGATGATATTTTTACAAACACAAATACATGAACACGTAACTTACAAGTACAATTGAAATATTGTTTCGAGTTTATAAATTAAACAAAGACATTTAGATGGTGATGTAACTCTATAAAAATATATTGATGTATTTATATTAAATAAATGACACTCATACGACCTATACTTAATTAGGTTGCATTCGGATTTGCCGAGATGCTTTACACTATTTGATTTAGATAATCAATTCATTCACTAGAGGTGAGTTCATAGCCCCATTTTATATGATTACAATGAATTTACAACTTCTGCGGTGAGAAACATGCATTGTTTTACATTTGGACGCAAGTACACTTTCAAACAAATTACGAGTTTGCCTAAGTAGCTATAACCCACTATGCCCATGAATCATGAACTGTCAATTACTTGGTGTAAGCGCGAGTGTTATAAATAGATCTATTTAGGATTGACATCCTCGTTCGGGTGAGTAGCGCTCACTAGGTTCGACGGATTGAACCAACGGACATATACCATGTCGGATTTGGGATGTTGCGGGTTGAACATCTACACGGGCACATTGTTGACATTAATTTGCAATTCATATATGTCGTAGCTTCAGTGTCATGAGCTTAGGGAATCGTAATTACATTTTGTAATATTGTATGTGTTACAATAGTCATACAGTTTGAAATCTTGTGGTCCTACTTTATACATTACTTAAACCTGTGAATTCACCAACTTTCTGTTAACGTTTTAAAGCATGTTTTTCTCAGGTCAATAAGGTACAGGAAACAAGGATACATTGGTGGTCATCATTTTGGAGTCACATTGCTATAAAGATTTGGGTGCATTACATTTTGGGGATATTTGTTATGTATTAAAATCTTTACATTTTCAAGAATGAACAAGTTAAGCTATGAGCTTTTGTAACAAATAATTTTATTAAATCCAATGTATCATTTTCAAACGACTCATTTAGAGGTCGTTCTCTCATATCTTGTGCTATTGATCTATGAAGTAACGCCCCCGACCCTTATTCCGCTGCGAACCAATTTGGGGGTGTTACATGGTTCCCTCGAGTCAATGCGAGGTATTGTTCCATGGTGAGGTTATCGATCTCTCCCTCAGCCATTATGATTCCTGAAATACTTAGTAATAAAATTCTCCATGTTTTGCACTCTTTCTTTTGCCTAGAATTTGAATGTTTATTCTTGGCCTATCCCTATACAAATTTCTTGTAACCTAAGGCAAACAATAAGGTATAAATATTATATCATGAAAGTAGACTTTTACACGATTCAAGAATTATCCAAGTAATCTTTGATTATCACACACTAACACAAACAATATATTAAAGTGAGTTTCCAGATTAATGAAAATAATAGAAAAGGGTACTGTGAAATTTGGGGCGGGAAACGGACCCCTACGTGGGATGCTCATCAAATTAAGTTGTTCATGTACATCAATTGAAGAACTACTAGTCGGGTACCTGCGCGTTGCGATGGCGGGTACCCGTGCGATTATATTTTTTGGAGATAGCAATGTCTTTTCAATGGATTGCTTTTATAGAAGGAAAAAAAGAATGTCCATCAGAGGTTGATAAATTGAAAATTAGCTTATTTTCTAGCTTATGCATTTAGTAACATTATAAAAAAAATTATAGCAGGGTACCCGCGCGTTACGACGACGGGCACCCTGTAATTAAAATTATTGTAGATCGATTATATGTTTCTCATGATGCTAACTTTACGCATGACGATAACTTTAGGGAACAACTTAACCGCACACTATTTCATATAAAAATAGCAGACAACCCGTGCATCACGATGCAACAACGGTACGAAAATGATGGTCACCACTATTGCTAATTGTTTTGGACGTGTAGTATTATATAACGTTTAAACATAGGGTTTTTAAAAGTAGCAGTTTTAGCGCCATCTGGTGGTGTCTATATCGCTAAGTTGTGGCCGTAAATGGTGGTCCGTTGCGTGGTCTAAAAAGGTGGTGTCAGAAAGTCTAACTAAATAAAATATTCGTTTGTACGAACCACTAATGATTTGTAAATTTCATTTAGTGGGTGTTTTTAAAAAAAGATAAAATGATTTATGCATTATTGTTTTGTACCATGTAGTATATTAAGTGTACTTTTGAGCGAGGGGATGTTTTAAAATTATCATTAATGAATTGTAAATTTCATTTAGTGGGTGTTTTATAGAGGAAAAAAGAATGATAAGATGATTTATGCAATTTGTTTTCTAACACGTGGTATATTACTTGTACTTTGAGTGATGGGGTATTTTAATAAAATCTGATTTGTAAATTTCATTTAGTGTGTGTTTTAAAAATGAAAAAAAAGATAAGATGGTTTATGCAATATTGTTTTGTACCATGTGGTATATTAATTGTACATATTAATTGTACATTTTAGTGAGAGGTATTTTAATAGGGGTTTTTAGATAGATAGGTTATCAAACTATCAACTTTTGTTCGCCTAAGTTACTAAACTTTTTTTTGTTCATTTGGGTTACTGGACTATCAAAACTAGTTAAATTTGGTATCGAACTATCGGTGACCGGTTGCTAGTGTTAATTCCCGGTTACATTGCCAGCATGGCATTTGACTTTTTATACAAATAAGTTACTGAACTTTGCGAATTTATTCACCTAAGTTACTAAACTTTACGAATTTTTACACACATTTTTATCTACACATATTTATACACACATTTTTATAAACACGTTTTCATACACACATTTTTTATACACATTTTTATACACAGTTGTATATACATCTTTTTATACACACATTTTTATACACGGTTTTATAAACACGTTTTTATACACACATTTTTATACACGGTTTTATACACACGTTTTTACACATATTTTTATACACAGTTTTATACACACATTTTAATACAAGGTTTTATACACATGTTTTTATACACACATTTTTATACACGATTTTATACACGTTTTTATACACACATTTTTATACACGGTTTTATACACACATTTTTATACACGGTTTTATACACACGTTTTTATACACACATTCTGATACACATGTTGTAATACGCATTTTTATAAAAACGTGTGCATATAAACGTATGTATAAAAAAAAAATATAATTATGTGTATAAAAACGTGTGCATAAAAACGTGTAAAAAATGTGTGTATAAAAATGTGTGTATAAAAAAACATGGATAAAAATGTGCATAAAAACATGTATTTTTTAGCGGTATTTTTAGATGAACAAAACAACAAACTTTAGTAACTTAAGCAAATAAATTCGCAAAGTTAAGTAACATACCTGTCAAATAACCTGATAAGTTTCTGAGTTGGATAACTGAGCCACAAAAAGCTGACGTGGAGAAGGTCAACACACAATATCCCGGTTGCCAGTATTCGAGGTAACCTGAATGAACACACTTTTGTTGTTCGGTAACCTTAAAGTTAAACTTTAATAGTCCAGTAACCCAAATGAACAAAAAAAAGTTTATTAACTAAGGAGAATAAAAGTTGATGGTTTAGTAATCTTTCTATCTAAAACCCCATTTTAATAATATCATTAATGATTTTTAAATTTTATTTAGTGGGTGTTTTAAAGAAGAAAAAAATAAGATGTTTTATGTATTATTATTTTGTATTATGTAGTATATTAATTGTACTTTTAAGAGAGAGTATTTTAATGATATTATTAATAATATGTGTTGAATTGATGTATTTGTGCATCACATAGTTGTAAACATAGCTTTAGAACTTGTAATGCCTAGAAACCAACAAAAAGATTCAGTAAGTTGCAAGTGTGTAGTATTAATTTTTTAAGACTTTATTTTATAGAAAGTCTCAAGTACTTTATATAGTAGTATAGATATATAAAATAACAAATGAAGAAGAGAAGTAATAGTTAAAAAAAAAGTTAAAGTCACTATTTACCAACGTATTTTCAAAAATTTTCACATATTACCAAGATGGTGATTTTAATATCATTATTATCTTCCTAACTTGTTGGTACCGGCAAATATTGCAAATGTAATTTCCTTAATTTTCACGTCATTTTTTTTCCACGTGGCTTTGACTTTCGTTGACTTTTCCACCTCACCCATCTTCATCTTCTTCTTTCATTTCGTTGACTTTTCCACCTCCATTATCATATTCTTCTTCCATTTCCATCTTTTTTAAAACCATTCCAACAGTTTAAGGTTAGAGCAAAAGTTGCGATTTCTGTTACCCATAGTAGCAAAATTTAAAATGTGGGCAGATTGCCAAATCAAAAACAAGAAAATCAAAAACCAGTTGTGAGGTAGTTATGTTTTGCCTGCGTCAAGATTAGTGACTGCAGAAGCTGCCTTTATTATTCCCATCAAGATTAACACCTACACAATGTGCATATCCTTAGACTGTTGGACTAAGTTCACGCTCAATATCTTCCAATGACCGCCCCTTTGTTTCAACAACATTACCAGCTATGTACACAACAGCAAGAAGACGGATGGATGCAATTTCCAGGTAGACCTTGCTTATGCCAAATTTAGTAACAACGCTCAAGAAATACAATCCAATAACGAAGTTTGATATCTGCCCAAACACTATGTAACCATTTGTAAGTGATATTGCTTTTATGGTCATATATATGAACTAAACTGTTGTAATAAGAAATGAATAGATCTGAAGAAAGAAAAGAATTATGGATTCACTCAGAAAAATCAACCCTTTGAGACTGAAAAATGTCATTTTCGTTAGTTAAAGACAGAAGACAAGTGCAAATGATTCGGAATACGATTAACGGTGGGTATTGATAGATCTATTATTGTGCGGGATTCCGGAGTCAACAAACATCAAGGTTTAGAAAAAAACACCGAACATTAAGGTGGGGTGAGGTGGGGATGTGAGGTTAGTGTGGTGGATAAATAAAAAAAATAAAAAAATGACCTGCTAAATGTATGAGGTGTAGGTCATTTTTATTTTTTAACCGGTTATCACAGGTCATTTTTTAAAACGTTTGTAACTTTTGAACAAATGTAAAAGTTAGGAAGGTAATAATGATATTAAAATCACCATCTTGGTAATGTGTGAAATTTTTTGAAAATACGTTGGTAAATAGTGACTTTAACCCTAAAAAAAACTTATAATACAACTTCACTAAAAACATATCGAGTTGAAAGAAGTGGAAAACATAATTTTAGTGATGAAGATGGAAATGATATTGAAAAGAACAAGTGTAACTAAAGAAGAAAGGGAGAGCGGTGTTGAACGGTGACAATGATGGTGGTTCAAGATGAAGATAGTGGGTGGTGATGTTTTGAAGATGAAAGTGATGATATATTAAAGAAATATAAAAAGAATTTCACGGTAAAATAATTAAAATGCACTCACGTGGGTATCATGCTGGGAGACTTAACGAATGTTAGTCACACTCGTTAGAGAGAGAGACTAACAGCTAAGACAAACGGTGCATTTTTTCAATCAATGGACAAACCCCTCAGCTCCGCTCTTTTAAGAATAACATATATTTCTTCAAAAGTGAATAATTACATATATATCATTTGTACAAGTTTTTATCGCATATGATATAATTATTTTTATGCAAGTTTTGACTATATATGTAATTTTGCATCTCTGAAGAGATATATATATATATGCAAATTCCCGTTCATAATAACATAGAATTAAAGATCATAAACGTGGATGGGCTACATATAAATTATTGGTGCTTAGTTATGACAAGGTGTAACACGCAAGTTATACTAGACTTGGCTTGGCCTAGGCAGTTAAATGTCTTAATTCGATCAAATTTTGATAAATTTTTTTAGCTAAAGCTAGAGTTTGGATTATACAAGAGCGGGAGGTTATTTGAGCTGAAATCGTGACTACAACAACAATAACGATATCCAATCGTGCCTGATCAGCAGGGTAACAGCTGAAATCGTGACTGAAGTTTTTATTTTTACATTATATGTTTAGCAAATTATGTGAAGTTTATAAATGTAAAATGATCTAACAACTAAATATACAAATTAAAGATAATGGCACTTAATTAGTTATTCCAATTAGAAGACAAGCTTTTTTGGAAGCTCCTCCCATGTAGCTTCTGTTTCAAGAACTTATGAGTATAGAGGCTGCTATAAACTAGTTTTATTTTGAAGACTCAAGTTCTCGTAAGCTATCACAAGCTCTACGCCAAACACACTCCCTGGTAGGTTGTAAATATTAACAAAAACGCCGAAAGAACTAATAATTAATCAAACGATTAAGACTAAAGAAACTCTAAATTATAAAACATCGACGATAATACTGACCTAAATCATTTGTTTTAACTAACACTCGGTAAAAAAAGTATTATTGGAAATTACATAAACAAATAGCTACTAGTTATACTAATTCTAAGGATAAGATGGGAGAACCGCCCAATTAGAGTAAGATGGAGTAGCCATTGATGGGGCTGGATCATAGTTTAGGGAGTAGTTGTTATTGTCGATGGGGACCATGGCGTTAGTCGTGGCAGGGCCAGCCTGATGTTGACCGAGTGTGAGCTGGTGATGGTGGTTGCCAGTGGTTCGGAGAGTGGCAACTGATGTGCTCTCAACAGTCTCCTCACCCGACATGTAAGTGTACCCTGTGCTCGAGCCTGCTCCTTGTCTCTTGCTCACTTGTTCCTTGAGTAAAGTTCTCAATGCTAACACCTTAAGGGATCAAAATAGCACATTTAAGATATAAAAATTAGTATAAAATTATAGAAAAAAAATAATATAAAGACTATGTACCTCTTCTTGAAGCTTTTGTTTCTCCCTGGAGACGACATCGAACTCTTGTTTAAGGGTATCATACAAACACTCGAGTTGCTTAGCTTTCCATCTAGCACGTCGGTTCTGGAACCACACCGCAATCTGTCTAGGCTGCAGACCAAGCTCGTGTGCTAGTTTCATCTTTGTATCAGGGTCCAACTTCTTCTCCTCCTGGAAAGTGTTTTCTAATGCCTCTAATTGCTCAGTTGTTAACCTTTTCTTCTTATCTTGATTGTTGTTTTCGTACTCATTTTGGTTCATTTCCATCATTGCTAATGGTGCCTGCATCATTTGATGCTTCATATCCCCAACTCCTGTTTGCATTTTTCGTATTTTCAACGATGAGAACGGCAATATTCATATATGTAAAAGTACGCGATAACTACTTATTTGCAATTGAATGTTTGGAACTACCATGGGCCTTAATGTACTATAATGCCAAAAAGACACATCTGTGATGTTACTTTTAGTACACTTGATTTTTTTTGCAAATCTTGCATGGCATACACATTTAGAACATGACAAATCTTACACATACGAGAAACTTTTGGTCAAGGACAATACTATGGTCTTGAGTTCTTCATAAGTAATGTTCTACGCGGAGAAACTTTTGGTCAAGGACAATACTATGGTCTTGAGTTCTTCATAAGTAATGTTCTACGCGTGATACTTTTTATATAGTTCAGTACCATGATATTAGACACATTTCTAGTTTACCCGTAATATATACATCATATATACAAGATTTTATCGGCGAACATTGAGCATTAAATTTTACAATATTTTTTACTTTTAAAAGTTTTAAAAAATTGTTATAGTATTTGTAAAATTGTATGTATATTTAAATAACTAAATATTTCAATGTTTACCAAATATAGTTAGATCTTATTTAAGATGTCTTCAAAATAAGAAATCATAAATGTTTTATGATATAGTAGATATAAAATAAATTTCCAGAAAATGACGTATCTTGTAATAACATTCAAAGTTGCATCTAAATTTCATGAAATAGTATATATTTTTTT
>BQNB010196900.1:0-11255 GCA_026074375.1 Tanacetum coccineum | reverse complement strand
CTGCCTGGAACTCCTGAATTTACTCTTTAACTAGAGGAAGCGCCTAAAAGGGAAGCAACTAGGCTAGACTGCTGATCTTATGGAGTAGTCTGACCTTAGGAAAGAGACTGTAATCGCTGCTAAGAATAAACATGTTGTGCCGGGTGACTGGAATCCTTTGAGGTCAGTTGAATAGGCTGATAATCGGTAAAAGATGCTGAGGAAAGCTGCTTGAAGTGTGAGTGACTAAGGAGGGGAAAAAGGAGGATGGGGAGTATGAGATAGACATGTTCAATCTTTTTTTAACAGTTTCCCCAGAGATCTTTATCCTTAATGCAACCTTCATTTTGCTCATTCATGGAGTTATACGTCTATGAAATTTGATTATCCACCGTTAGCCAGTAATGTGGGTTGGCTTGGATTACTTAGTGTTGCGCGCCTAGGAGGGCAGCGCGCTTTGGGATGCAGAGGAGCTATTATCGCCCCTTATTAATATAAAATGAAAGAATAAGTTCGGGAAACCGTCAGGCCTCACTCAAACTAGCTGCCCTACCACCTTAGAATTAGAAAGAAGCATTTCTTAAAAAAAGAAAGAAGCCCGAATGCTCAAGCTCAATATCATATGATGCCTCTGTAACTCTTTTTTCCCTAATTTTCAGCACGAAGTTACTGGCTCTAAGAAGGCAATTGCACCTGAGCCCATGGACTGATACGGAGACTACTCTACAGGGGAAATCTCTTAATCATCATGTCGGTTTGCATTTTCTTTTACCTTTCTCTTTACTTATGTCTTTACATTTATCGCTTTACTATTACACTTGCATTGTGCTTATGATTGTGTGAATTGTTGTCTATGTTGTGTTAGTCATTGTTGTATAGCCTTTTGTAGTAAACATTGTGAGTGTGGATATATTGGTAGAATATGCATTAGTTATTGTAAATCCATTATCAACACTTCTCATGTTACGTCAAACTTGATTGGTGATTTGATACAAATGATCTAGTCCGAAAACCTTTTCTGGAGGTGGTCCCTTTAAATAGGGCGGCCCCCTGATGTACTAGGCGGCCCCCATATATTTATGGGACCGCCGGCAGAGAGTAATTTAAAAATTGATACAAATAATTTAAAGTTTTTAAAAGGAAACGTATTCACCCCCCTCTACGGTTTCCACATAGTAGATTTTTGCATTGTGATGCATTAGATTTATACATTGTGATGCAGTAGTTTACACATTGTGATGTAGTAGTTTACATATTGTGATGCAGTAGATTTTATACATTGTGATGCAGTAAATTTATAACATTGTGATGCAGTAGATTTACACATTCTGATGCAGTAAATTTATAACATTGTAAAATTTACAATGTGATGCAGTAAAGTTTACACTGTCATGCAGTAAAATATATAATTTAATGCAGTAAAATTTACAATTGATGTTAGTAAAATATACAATTTAATGCAGTAAAATTTACACTGTAATGCATTAAAATATACTATTTAATGCTGTAAAATTTACACCGTGATGCAGTAAAATATACAATTTAATGCATTAAAATTTACAATGTGATGCAGTGAAATATACAATTTAATGCAGTAAATTTTACAATGTGATGCTAGTAAAATATATAATTTAATGCAGTAAAATTTACACTGTGATGCATTAAAATATATAATTAAGGTAGTAAAATTTACACTGTGATGTAGTAAAAATACAATCTGATGCAGTAAAATATACATATTAATGTACTCAAATTTACACTGTGATGTAATAAAATTTACAATTTAATGCAGTAAATTTTGCACTATGATGCAGCAAAATATACAATTTTAATGCAGTATGTAGTAAAATATACAATTTAATGTAGTTAAATTTACAATGTGATGCAGAAAAATATACAATTTAATGCAGTAAAATTTACAATTGATGCAGTAAAATATACAATTCAATGCAGTAAAATTTACAATGTGATGCTAGTAAAATATATAATTTAATGCAGTAAAATTTACACTGTGATGCATTAAAATTTATAATTTAATGCAGTAAAATTTACAATGTTATGCAATAAAATATATAATTTAATGCATTAAAATTTACAATGTGATGTAGTAAAATATACAATTTAATGTAGTAAAATTTACAATGTGATGCTAGTAAAACACATAATTTAATGCAGCAAAATTTATATTGTGATGCATTAAAATATACAATTAATGAAGAAAAATTTACACTGTGATGTAGTAAAATTTATAATCTGATGCAGTAAAATATACATATTAATGTACTCAAATTTACACTGTGATGCAATAAAATATACAATTTAATGTAGTAAAATTTGCACTATGATGCAGTAATATACAATTTTAATGCAGTATGTAGTAAAATATACAACTTAATGTAGTTAAATTTACAATGTGATGCAGAAATGTATACAATTTAATGCAGTAAAATTTACACTGTCATGCATTAAAATATACAATTTAATGGAGTAAAATTTTCACTGTGATGTAGTAAAATTTACAATCTGATGCAGTAAAGTTTACATATTAATGTAGTAAAATTTACATTGTGATGCAATAAAATATACAATTTAATGCAGTATAATTTAATGCAGTAAAATATACAATTTTAATATAGTAAAATTTACAAAGTGATGTAGTAAAATATACAATTTATTGTAGTAAAATTTACAATGTGATGCGGAAAAATATACAATTTAATGCAATAAAATTTACACTGATGAAGTAAAATATACAACTAATGGAGTAATTTTTACCCTATGATGCAGTAAAATATACAATTTAATGCAGTAAAATTTACAATTGATGCAGTAAAATATACAATTCAATGCATTAAAATTTACATTGTGATGCTAGTAAAATATACAATTTAATGCAGTAAAATTTATACTGTGATGCATTAAAATATGCAATTTAATGCAGTAAAATTTACACTGTGATGCAGTAAAATATACAATTTAATACATTCAAATTTATAATGTGATGCAGTAAAATATACAATTTAATGCAGTAAAATTTACAATGTGATGCTAGTAAAATACATAATTTAATGCAGTAAAATTTACATTGTGATGCATTAAAATATATACAATTAATGCAGTAAAATTCACACTGTGATGTAGTAAAATTTACAATCTGATGTAGTAAAATATACATATTAATGTAGTAAAATTTACACCGTGATGCAATAAAATATACAATTTAATAAAGTATAATTTAATGCAGTAAAATTCACACTGTGATGTAGTAAAATTTACAATCTGATGTAGTAAAATATACATATTAATGTAGTAAAATTTACACCGTGATGCAATAAAATATACAATTTAATAAAGTATAATTTAATGCAGTAAAATTTGCACTATGACGCAGTAAAATATACAATTTTAATGCAGTATGTAGAAAAATATACAATTTAATGCAGTTAAATTTATAATGTGATGCAGAAAGATATACAATTTAATGCAGTAAAATTTACACGGATAAGTGAAATATACAATTTAATACAGTAAATTATACACTGTGATGCAGTAAAATTTACAATGTTATGCAGTAAAGTTTACATAATCATGTAAAAAATCAGACGAACACGTAAAAAAACTAACGAAAACGTAAGAAACATACGAAAACGAAAGCAGGCGAAAACGTAGAAAACAGACAAAAACTTAAAAAAAAGCAGACGAAAACGTAAAAAAACAGACGAAAATGTAAAAAAATAGACGAAAACATAAAAAACAGACAAAAATGTAAAAAATCAGACGAACACGTAAAAAAACTGACGAAAACGTAAAAAACTGACAAAAACGTAAAAAAAGACGACAAAATAAAATAACTAATGAAAACGTTAAAACAGACGAAAACTTAAAAAAACGGACGAAAACGTAAAAAACAGAAGAAAACGTAAAATAACTGACGAAAACGTTAAAAACGGACAAAGACGTAAAAAACGGTCGAAAACCTAAAAAAACTGACGAAAACGTAAAATGACGTACGAAAAAGTTAAAAAACGGACGAAAACATAAAAAAACAAACGAAAACGTTAAAAACGGACGAAAACGTAAAAAAACAGACGGAAACGTAAAATAACTGACGAAAAAGTTAAAAAACGGACGAAAACGGACGAAAACGTAAAAAAATAGACAAAAACGTAAAAAAAACAAACGAAAACGTAAAAAACAGATGAAGACGTAAAAAAACAGACAAAAACGTAAAAAAAACGGACGAAAATGTAAAAAATCAGACGAACACGTAAAAAAACTGACTAAAAGGTAAAAAACGAACGAAACGTAAAAAACTGACGAAAACGTAAAAAAACAGACGAAACATAAAAAAATTGACGAAAACATAAAAAAACAGATGAAAACGTAAAAAATTGACGAAAATGTAAAAAAATAGACGAAAACTTAAAAAAACAGACGAAACGTAAAAAAAACGTAAACTTTGCAAAATAAAAAAGGTCTAAAAATCCCTTTAGAAGAAGAATAAAACGTTAAGAACTAATATATGTTATGATTTAAAAACCTCGAGAAAGGTACTTTATCAAGGACAATAGATCGCTTGATCACACGAGAACATTTGTGAGATGACACATTTGCATAAGATTTGTTTTGGAAAAAAAGCATGACACATAGAACCACAGAACCTGGTAGATGAAGGTTAAAAAGGACCATATAGGTAAGCAGAGGAACATTTTTTACATTAGTTCATGGTATTTTGAGTTATATGGCCAACAACTCGCAGCATCTTGTGAGCCAACGGTTAAAAACTGTATCATGTGTGCATATTATAATCAGATGAAAAATATGTAGCCATGAGTCTAGATTTTGTTGTTGTATGTGTGAAGTTCCTAGATTTGGAAAACATAAATTATAATGCTATGCATAGATGCCTACTGTCAAAACTATAAAATCAATACAATCACTATACTTGTTTTATCATACATAACTTGATTGAAGCAATATGAAGCTTTGACAGTAAGTGGAACAGGCATCAAAAAGTATGAAAACATGTAAGAATGCCATAATGGACTCACAAGATTTGCAGCATGCCTCTGCCAGCCCAATATTCCAGTACATAGATACACTCACAATAGTAGTATTCCGAGAGCAATACCAATACTATATCAAAGCACCTGCAAATAATCAATTCAGATTTCACATGACTAATGACTGTACTATTTTTGTCACATCATATTTCACAGTAATGTTATATAAACACCCAGGACACGATAATGATAACAATCTCGTTTGGTTTTTGCATTACACATAAAGATAAACCCTCCAAGAGTTTGTGTGTCTTCGTTTCTATCATGGACTACTGATGAACTTTCTGCTTCTTTCCGTTTACCAGAACGGAAATCCTTCTTTCTAGTTTCGGGTTTATGATTTTGTGAGTTCTGAGTTTCTTTGGTATTTACTGGTTTCGATTTTTTATCAGGCATCTTCATAGTTTCCTTCAAATTAGAAGGCGCACGTTTATGATTAAAAAGCTTAATCACAACCGCCTCTTCATTTTTTTTGAGAACCGGGGGCTTCATTTTTTGGAGAACCGGGGGCATCATTTTTTGGAGAACCAGGGGCTTCCTTTTTTGAAGGTGAAAATGCTGAGCTTGATTCCCCAAGTTTAGATTTTCCATTCGAACCCTTCTTCGCAATTTTTCCTTTGGGTTTCAAAGATACCGGAGTTTTCTTTTCTGAGGTCGGTAACGATGAGCTGGATTCACCAGGTGTAGCTTTTTTGTTTGCTAACTTCTTCATCAACCTACCTTTGCGTTTCGAAAGCTTTTGGCCTTTCTCTTCTGGGTTCAGCAATGGCGTGTTCGATTCCTCCTTATTAGTAATATCTATTTCTGACGACGTGATTTCCAAAACAGCAGAACCCAAATTATGTATAAACTTTATAAGCCACTAAACTATTCACACGATAGGACAATGACGTCAGCATAAAACAACCAGACTTGAATAAGACATAGAGCCTGCAAATGCAGAGAATTACTGAATCTATCAATACATAAAAATACAAACGACAAAAGATGTATTAAATTTTAACCAGGAATTTTACAAATATATAAAAAGCATCAGGAAACCGGGTAACTTTATTGAATTTAATAAAAAGCTTTCAGTGTCCACCCGATATTATCCTAAATAAAATAACTATCAATTTGTAATCTCTCAAATCACAATTCTACAAATTTAAAGACGAAACAACCTGATGCGCTGGTGACCTATGTTAAATAAGTTTTAAGAATTGCTGACTCTATTATTCTTATACAACAACCGTAATGATTTCAGATTTATTGATAACCTAATTCAACTTGAGAGAAAAAAAATTACACCAAACTAAAAAGAAGTAATTAATCTCTATTCAACTTGGAATTTGAGACAAGCGATGCGGACCTTAGTTGCCTTACACATTGTAAACCACTTACCGTTATGTACCCAACTAACGAGGACTGAGCATCGGGTCAACGAGGACTGAGCATCGGGTCAGAACCGACCAAAACCGAACCAAAAACCGATTTCGTGAAAAATATGAACCGACAATCGAACCAAATCGACTCGGTTGGTTTCGGTTTTGTGTCAGTCGGTTTGGTTCGGTTTAGATGTGTTTTTCTTGGATTTGGCCCGAACCGAAACAAAAAACCGTACATATATAAAACGAAAAATTAAACCAGACTGGTTCGGTTTTCTGTTTGTCTTTCCCAGCCCCACAACTAACCATCCAAAGCCTCACAAGGCAACTGCTACAACAATAAATAGCACTACACGGCATACTTACAACCAGGGACGGATCTATTTGTTAAATATGGGGGGCAAGTGCCCCCCATGGCTCGTCGAAAAAGTCGAAAATTTAGTGTAATTTTGTAATTTTCGAAAGGTGCCCCCACTCGCGATTCAAATTGCCCTCAACACGTTTAAAACCCAATATTCAACACTTTTTAAAATCTTATATAAATCCTTATCTCTAATAAAAATATTGATTGATCATTTCGATCTTATCGTTTTTTCTTCCACCTTTTGTTTGCATTGCTAAATAAAAAAAAAAAAAACTTGCTCCCACAGCGGAGATTCTGGGTCCTGTTCACTGTATGTATGTATATTAGGTAGTCTTTGATGTTGTGCTAAGCATAGCTCTGGACGGTTAATGTTGATTTTAATTGTTCGTGTTTATTTAATTGATCTTTTGACATCTTGATGACTTGTTGATAATGATAAATTACATAGAAAGTATTGTCCGAGTCTAAATGAAAGCGTAGATGAAGAAATGAAAAACTTCATTAAGCATGCATATTACACTTTGAGTTGTAAAAAAAATTATATAATATAGGATCAAGAATTTGTTAGACACAACTAAAAAAATTAACAAAAGATTTGGGACATGTCCTTTATAGGGAAAATCACAAAAATACCCAATTTTACAACTTCAATTCACAAAATACCCAACTTTATAGCCAAAATGCCAAAATACCCATAAAAATCGCAAATTTCGACATTTGCGAAATTGAGAAAAAAATCAAATTTTTTTGATATATTTTAAAAATATCGCAAATATTTCTCCAAAAAATCGAACATTTGCGATTTTTTTAAGAAATATCGCAAATTTGCGATTTTTTTAAAAAAAATCGCAAATTTTAGATATTATCTAAAATTTGCGATTTTTTTTTAAAAATCGCAAATTTGCGATATTTCTTAAAAAAATCGCAAATGTTCGATTTTTTGGAGAAACCATACAGTTTTCTTAAAAAAATCGCAAACCCACCCACACTTATATTCACTTCGCAAAAAAAAAACCCTCTCTTCTCCACCTGCGATTTTTTCTTCGCAAAAAACCCAACCCCATCAACCCTGCGATCTTGTTTTCGCAAAAACCCCACCACACCCCGCAACAAAATTGCGATTATAGAAGAATTCTTGCGATTATAGAAGAAACCCGCAAAGTGTTGTAAAAGGGTTTTGCGATTTTTGAACAAATAATGGATAAAGAAGCCGCGGTACGTTTAATTCATACAAATTCATGTTAATTAGCTGTTGAATTACTGATTTTTTCGAATTATTGTTTTTTCGAATTAGGTTTATTTTTAATTTGGTTTTTTCGAATTGGGGGTTTTGAAATTGGTCGATGTTAGTAAGCCCCTCTGTCCATTTTTATAGTTTGATAGATGTGGTTTTTTCGAATTTGGGGTTTTGAAAAAGTTTCGGCAAAAATTCTGCATTCACTGTTTTGACTCCGAATTTTAGGCCAACTTTAGGAGGTGATAACTTGGTCATGCCGATAGCAATGATAGGTTTACAGGACATTATAGAAACTCCGTTCGAATGTACTTTCCAACGAACTAGGCCTTATTCGAATTTCATGGTTTTAAAGTGGGTCAAAAGGTCGAATTGCAAATACTGGGTGCCAAAAACTGGGTTTGCAGTCGGAAATTCAATTGTGTTAGTAATGGGCTGTGCAAGCGGGTCAAAACATTTTATTTTTCTATGAAATTTGAACTGGAACTTACCCATGATATGTGTGACCTCCTGGAATTTTTCCAGATTTTTGTGATGCTTTTAAATGGGCCATTTGCTGTCCTACATTTGCTTAACGTTTTGCAGAATCACATTTAGGACATGGTACATAGCAACATGGTTTGTGACAGTTAAGATGACCATCGAATTTATCGCCAACTATATTGTGCGATTTCTATACACATGAGCGTACTTAGGAAATAAGTGAAGGGACACTTGGAAAAGATATTTAAGTTCTTCAGCTATGATTAGTAACTAGGAAAATTTGCAAATTTCCCGGATAATAAGAGACCTTGCAGGTTTATGTTCTAAGAGGATTGAGGAAGTAGTTTGAAGAATTAGTGGATGGTGGTCTGGTTTTTGAGCATTAAACATTACACAAATTGTCTATATTTATCGAATAATTCAAGGTTTGAGGATTAGTTTGAAGTTAGAAAAAGTTTCGGCAAAAATTCTGCATTCACTGTTTTGACTCCGAATTTTAGGCCAACTTTAGGAGGTGATAACTTGGTCATGCCGATAGCAATGATAGGTTTACAGGACATTATAAATTTAAAATAAATCGCAAATTTTATTTTATAGAAAAATCGCAAATTTTATATATTTTCTAAAAAAATCGCAAACATTCATAAAATTTTGCGATAAATCCTAACAAAATCGAAAAACTTCGATATTATAAAAAAATCGACATTTTGCGATTTTTTTAACAAATATCGAAAATTTTCGATTTTTATAAAAAATATCGCATATATATAAAGTTTATAAGAAACCAAACCCAACAAACCTGCGATCTTGAAAGGGTTTTTTTTTCACCGCACCCCGCAACAAATCTTGCGATTAGAGGGTTGTAAAAGGGTTTTGCAATTTTCAACAAATCATGGATAAAGAAGAAGCCGCGGTACGTTTTATTCATACTAATTCATGTTAATTATGTGTTGAATTAGTCATTTATTTCGAATTGTTGAAATTCAGAATTAGGGTTTTTTTAATTGGGTTTTTTTGAATTGGGGGTTTTCGATACAGTAATTTGTTTGGGACTCCTAAGATGATAAGAACTTTAGGATCCACATAGTGAATTAGTGTTTTCTAGCTTTATTCAAGAGCTCTTAAAATGATCCGCTTTTTGTAGTTATTTTATGTACATTTGATGAGCATGGACCAGTGTGTTATGTTCCCATATGCCCAAGATTGACCTTTACAGCTTGAGGTGGTAATGCTGTAGTACCAGTTTCAAAACCATGTGCTAAAGATTGAACCGATTAACTCCAAAAGACTGAACATATTGTTTATCTAACTGTTAGGTTATTCCTCTTTTTTGTGAGGGATATGATGAACTTGTTAGTGAATTATATGAACTTGTTATGAACTATGATTGCTAACACTTTTTTTCTTTTGCAGCCACCGACTGTAACGATTAAGGCCAAAATTGAGGTTGTTAAGGAGATACGTGAAGCTCTCACTCCTACCCAAGTTGAAATATTCGAGAAAACATGTTTTGGACATTGGCTCGGCGTTGGCCTAAAAAAGAATAGCCAACTTTTGATTCATACCCTACTTACTTGTATGGTCGATGGCAAAGCAAACGAGCTCTCATTTCTCGTATTAGGTAAACGGATTCACTTTAGACGCCAAGAGTTTTGTTTAGTAACCGGTTTACGTTTTGGTTGCAATATGTATATGAAAACGTGGGTGAAGAACTTGACTGACAACCCATTTAGGAATAGGATTTTCCCTCATATTGAAGCAAAAGTTTCGGTTAAATTAAGCGATGTTATTGATATTTTTGATAAGATGCGTAAGCGTTCACTTGTTTTGGAAGACAATGATGCAGTTAGGATATGTCTTTTGGTGTTGTTACAACAAGGATTCTTGGGCCACCAATTGTCACACAGGGTTTCTGATGATATGTTGAAGTTGGTTGAGCATTTATCAAATTGTTGGAATATTTTTCCATGGGGGTCGTATATTTGGGAATATACATATTCGCAGCTTAGAGATGCTTTACATAAACGCAAGTTGCGTCATGATGCCAAGCGCGAGAAAGGGGAAAAAATCCAATACACGATGACTGGATTTGTTTGGGCTTTTATGGTAATTTTTACTAGTAACATTTGTTATACATGTTTTATTTTGTTTTTTATGTTGTTTTTACTATTTTATAGATATGGATATTGGAGGCCATCCCAGCTACACATCGTTATGTCCACAAACAGCCGACGGAGAAAATTCCGAGGGCTTTGGCTTGGGAGTCGACACAACCGTTTACTTGGTCGAGATGTTGTACTTTGTTCGTTGGTGATCAGTTAGCCCCACCATTGGAAACCCTTACACCTACTAAACCCGAGAGCGAGACTGATTGGTGGAAGGCCTCTTTGGAGTATTTTGAAGGTAAACATGTTCAAAGTGAGGTAGTAAGTGAGCCACTCGAGATTGAAAAAGACGGCATAAGTAAGAAGAAAAGGAAGAGAGGTTCATCACAATCATCATTGCAAGACCCTACGTATGACCAGTTGATGACGACAATTACTAAGTTAGAGAGCACTGTTGCTACTCTCACTGAGACCGTATCGAGTTTACATAGTACTATTGGTACTTTAGAGTCTCGATTGCTTGCGTTGGAGGTATGTTATTTGTAAAGCCTAGTTCATTAGTAATATATTATTTTCTTATAGAAAATATATGTTTTTATTAATAATTGGTTATTTTATGATTTGTAGGGCGATGCACGTATTAGTACTCTCACTCAGACC
>BQNB010196897.1:0-11255 GCA_026074375.1 Tanacetum coccineum | reverse complement strand
ACAAATGGTGATCGGATGCAGAGAGTGAGGACATTCAAAAAACAATATCCCTAGAATAAAGTTCAACAAATGGGAGGAGCTCGCGGGAGATTTTATGCGATAGACGGCGGAATATGGTACTCAGTCGTTAGTTCGAGGATGAATAAACTCCATTAGTTCAAGTGTGCATAAGTCGGTTAGCTCCACAAATAGTTCATGATCGTAAAGATTTGTAATGGCCAAAGTAATAAGTTAAGAATGAGATAAGGTAGTTCAAGCGAGGCCTTAAGATTCTGCTGAGTGGTAAGACATGATTGTGTTTCTAGACCTTTTTAACGGATACCGGTGATTGTCGGGTTCGAGTTCATACTCGTGTCATATTGGATACCATTAAGCCCACTCATTTATAATTCATTATTTGCATATAGAAGCGTCCCGATTTATGTAAGTAATGAATTGACAAACTTATGGTTCGGCGATTTACAATTTTATTTATTTAAATGAAGAGGCGTCCCAATCCTTTCAAATAAAGAGATTATAAATCATCCTACTTAATAATTCCCGATGCAATACGCGTACCCACATAACTTTCAATGTGATAGATGACATGACGATGCATGTGCTCTAATGAGTATGGGACGAGTGATTTAAAACTCGTCTTTGGAAGCTGGGAGTAAAAACTGCCAGGCGAGATCAATATAGAGTTCAAGATAGTTAATGAGTACCTTGGTTAGAGTAAACCAGGTAAAAGTCTCGATGAACCAGTCAGCATAGCAATTATCATATAAATCTTCCTATTACAAGTCCCGCCTATACAAGACTTGTAACATTTAGATTCATACATAATCCTATGGAGACAGAATTATAACGGCCTTCGTGTAATACAATATAGTATAAAGCTATGAAGAAAATTAATGTCCTTAGAGACCATTGTTTTCCTTACAATGCCCGAGGACGAAATGAAACCATTGTGCAACTCACAATGTCTAAGAAGTAAAATGAGACCATTGTATAACTCACAATGTCTGACGAGTAGAATGAGACCATTGTATAACTCACAATGTCTGACGAGTAGAATGAGACCATTGTATAACTCACAATGTCTTAAAAATATTCTGGTATTTATATAATAATTCTTATATAAATAAGCGTACGATATACGCGAAAGGAATGCAAGCATATATATATATTATATATATGTATGCCACGTAAGCACTTAATGCAGCACGTAACGTAAGCACATAAGCAAGTAGCGTGTATGCACTTTGAAAATGTTTGTTGTGATGCAATGTTTGTGAAAACGACTATAGTCTAGGATAAAATATGCAACCTAGTTCTCTATAGCCAGTGCTCTGATACCAATCTGTAACACCCCCAAAAATACAACAATGCAGCGGAATACCACATGGGGTGCTACTTCATAATACACAGCGCTAGATACAAGAGAACGACCTCTAAATGTGTCGTTTGTAAAACAATCTCGTTGATTTTCTGAAATCAAAATAATAGTTGTCCCATAATTGCATCACAATGAAAAGCTTGAAAGCAACACAACGAGATTTGATCATTTGTAGAAATCCAAGTATGAAATCTTGTCAATTTAGACTCCAATGCACATCAGATAATCCAAGCATTTAATTCACCTGAGAAAAACATGCTTAAAAAGGTCAACATAAAGTTGGTGAGTTCATAGGTTTAAGACTCACATTATAAACTTTCCAAAACCAATTACTGCGATTATCAAAACAATATAGGACAATTATGCAAAATATGAACTTATGCTAACATGCAATCCACATACTAGGTAGGAACGTTACCCCCGATCCATTACAACAACTAGGTAGGAACGTTACCCCCGATCCATTTCAACAACTAGGTAGGAACGTTACCCCCGATCCATTACAACAACTAGGTAGGAACGTTACCCCCGATCCATTTCAACAACTAGGTAGGAACGTTACCCCCGATCCATTACAACAACTAGGTAGGAACGTTACCCCCGATCCATATGTCACTTACGCACCTAAAAGTCTACCAGCTAGAACTTATACTTAGGCCTGGACCAACACATCATTGAGTATTATTTCAACCATTCAGTTGGATTTGATTGAGTAGTAAACACCGCTCTCCAACCGAACTCACATACCTCAAAACAACTCCAATTGATCACAAAGCCATGGAGCGTATCACATCACAGCCAATAACCACATAACACATAATTATAGCAATTCAAAACATTTTAACACTTAACATCATTTCCATCCCAATTTAAAAACAATGTAAAAATGGGACTATGAAACTCACCTTTGCTTGGCTCTCAAAAACTTCCAACAAGGCTTCACAAATAACTAGCACAAATCTAAGCAAAAAAAATACCTCGTGTTACACGCTACTAAGCCGAAAGCTTAATGTACATGTAACATTCATATGATGGATTGTCTAAGATGTTTTATTAACCTCATGGGTCACCTTGACACCATACCCAACCTTAACCACTTCATTAACAAGTTTCACTAGTTAATCACAATTCGTACCAAACTGCAGAATTTTGATAAAGCAATTAAATAACAAACCATAAAATCCCAATCGACCAAACGAAAACAGAAGTCACATCGTGACCCAAAATATATAAGCAATCCTCGATTATAGCAACGCATCGAGGTAGAAAACGAAATAAACTTATGTTGGGCCTCGCTTAGGTTTGACTTTTCTCTCTCAAAAGTCACCCAACTTCGCGGGTCCAGTGAGGTAAACAATCTCCCAATGATATCTCCTAGGGGTAGGGGAAGACATGACTAAAATAATAACAAAGGGGTATATATCATTAGATCCTCATAATGAAAAAGTATATATTTCATATTATATAGTAGTAATTTAAAATAAAAAGAATTTCAAAGCTTTTAGGTAGCGGAAACATACCGTATATACGTACACAAACACTTATGCTTTAAAATGCAACTATATGAGGGACCCTTAAGCTATAGTCTAGGCTCAACCACCTAGTTCTCTATAACCAAAGGCTCTGATACCAATCTGTCACACCCCGCTAAGGAGGAAACGCGAGGCATAACGAGAATGGATATCATCACAACACAATGGCGTCTATATAAAGAATACTAAAATGCATACAATAAAGTAAAGTATAGACACAAAGTGTCATAACAATACCCATAACTAGGCAAAACATAAAATGCGTCTTTATTGATGAAAAGGAAGTTCTCGTCAATAAGAGACATGCAACATATATCCATACAATGCTAAACATCCACATATAAACTTCAAGATCATCTTAAGGTCTCTTTCTAGCCACTTCTCACTATCTTAAGAATCCTCATGACTTCACACCTGAAAATGATGCTTAAAACGTCAACACAATGGTTGGTGAGAGTCATAGGTTTAAGACACATAAATTAATCTTTTAAATCCAATTACTGTGATTATCAAAACAATAGAGGACAATTATGCAAAATATGAACTTATGCTAACATGCAATCCACATACTAGGTAGGAACGTTACCCCCGATCCATTACAACAACTAGGTAGGAACGTTACCCCCGATCCATTTCAACAACTAGGTAGGAACGTTACCCCCGATCCATCAAATGTCACATACGCATACTAAAAGTCTACCATCTGAACTTATACTTAGGCCAGGACCACACCTCATTAAAGTATTCTTTCAACCCTTCATGTTGGTTTTGATGAGTAGTAAAGACCACTACACACACACACTCTCTCTCTCTACACACCACACAACAAACGACTGAACTACTCCAATTGATCACTAAGACATAGAGCATATCACATCAAATCAGATAGGTATTATTCAACCTTGGTCATTGGTTTGAGTTGGTAGTAAACGACCACATCCCAACCTACTATTCATGAAGCAATAACACGTAGCAAATAAATCAAGTAATTAAAATAGTTAACACATAACACATTTTCACCCCCCCAAATAAAACACAAGAAAAAGTCTATGAAACTTCAACCTTCTTAACACTCAAAAGCTTCCAACAAAGGGCTTAACAAATAACAAGCACAAATCTAAGCACAAAATAGCTCGTGTTACACGGGCGGGGGGGGATCTGAAGCCGAAGCTTTAATGTTACATGTGTAACGATGCAATATGATGGATGTATAGAGATGTTTTATTAACGCTCATGGGCACCTTGACACCATAAAAAATAACCCAACCTTAACCACTTCATTCACAAGTTTCACTATTAAATCACAATTCGTAACCATACTACAGAATTTTGACGTGATTATAGCATTCAAAACCCTGACTTAATGACCTCCATAATTCGAAATGACCAAAAATCACCTATATTCATTAATGAGTATATGAAACTACCTTGTCGACTCCCAAAAGAAGTTACAAACACAAGTACTCCTAAGAAAATCAAACTTCAAAACAGTCCCAATTCCGAGTTCGATTGCGCACAGTAAAAAAGTTTTGGCTTAAAATCATAACTTAGACTTCGAATTAATTAATTTCCTTCGGGGAATTATAAAGACATATAATACTTAACTACTGTAGAAGGGCTAAGTCTAATTCTAATTTTAAATAGTGTTTTACTCCTCACAATTTGACCTAAATCTGACATAAAAACACAGCCTTGACCTGAATCTTGTTTGAGTTATTTAAATTACATTTTCACTCACATTATCTAATCATGAAACCTATTGGTTTGAAAGTAGACCCTCTCTGTAGATTAATTTTAGTTTTTGAAAAATCAATTAAAAGTCTATTCGGATGATCAAAGTTATGACTCTCGCAAGATGAACCCTTCTAAACTGCCACAGCCAACTGCACACTACCCACACAAAAACTGAACTGCCCATCAAGGTGTTTTTTAAAACATAAAACTGCCACCACACAAAAAAAACCAAACCCAACACCAAAACTCAACAAAAAAGAAGATCCAACCAAGATTCAATTTAATCGAATTTACTAACCCTGCAAAACCCTAATTACACATGATTAACCTACATTAACAATATAAAAACGATTTTTAAAATATAAAAACCCTAAATTTAACAGATCTTACATGAACCCTAATCCATCATATTAATTATTACATGTGTTATTAATTAGAATATAACAAGAATTGAAAAATAGTTAATTAGAATTGAAGAACATAAATTAGAAAATTTACCTAGCAAAGAACCCTAAATTTTTCCTCTTTTCTTCTCTTGAAACCGGGTCGAACACAAGTTGAGGGTGTGCGGGAGTATTATGATTTATATTTTATAATCTCTTGTTTAATAACAGTAGTGATTTTAAGCTATTATATTTATATTAGAATTAGTATTTTAAATAATAAAATATTTTTTTTCTTTTATTTACTAAAATTCGGATGTACTATTCATGCCAAAACAAATTCTTTTCTTTTATTAATTAATTAATTATCTTTATACTTAAGTTTTATAACAACCTAAGCAAATTTGTTAAAAACCATTTTGCTTGAAAACTACTTTACTAAACATAACTTTTCCATTTCCAAATTCACTTTTCTATTTATGGAAAGTTTACCAAAACCCTGTCTCATATTTTAACAACGTCATTTCTTTCACAACTGAACGCTTCCTACTCTCATTTTAATTCATCACCTATGCATCCACATATAACCAAAATAATTCTCTCAAAATACCCAATCAATTCCATTATCACTATAAGTGATTAAAATAAAATTTCTCCATCAAATAGACTCATTTCTCTTAACCTTACCCTCAAAACCTAAACTTTATCTTAAATTACTAACATAAAAATACTTATACCGTAATAATTACTTACACAACTAACAGCGAAACCGCTTCAATCACACCGAAATCATTTCCTTGTACCAAAAGTAACGAAAAGAACTTTTACAAAAATTCAACACAAAATCCAAATCCCAATGATTACGATCAATCACGCTCAATGGATTGATTTTCCAAATCTCACTTATCTACCACAAACACATATAAACACGTATAACATATAACCATACATTGCAACAGAACATTGTAGGTCAAACACTAACAGGTTTGACCAACCTGCTCAAGTCATGGTTGTCACATTGGATGTAGACAAGATAATTCAAAGGTGGAGGAGCGATATGGATTAGGTATATTGTACATGGCCCCCCCCCCCCAGTGTGGGTGACAAGTAAAAAATATATCAATTTCCGACAATAATTGAATGAAACTTATGATTAAAGAGAAGAGGTAATGAAGGGTACAAGTGGTAAAGATGAAAGGGAGAATTTGCTCCCGTATCCATATACCATTGCTGATTCACCAAAGCCATAGGAATAACGATCTTTTTTTTTTCTTTTTTTACATTTGAACAGTAAGCCAATGAACAGTACTCGGAGAATAGTAACGTCGATGAACAGTTACTGGGCGGGGACGGGGGTGAACAGTAATGTCAATGAACAATTATCTGGTGAATAGTAAGGCTGAGTGAATAGTAACACGATAACACGTATTGTTAATTTATTTATTTTTGTGTAATGACTATTGATGTAGGGTAGAAAGAAGTATTAGGGGTGGGGTAGCGATTGTGATGGAGAATAGTTTAGAGTTGGAGCGAGAGTGGATGGGTACCAATATTAGATTGATTGTTTGCATTGAATGAATGGCATTGATTATTGTATTGATAACAGCCAACCTATATATAATGTACAATAGTAAATATTCTAGAAACATGCTTCGCCAATGGGCCGATTACATTAAATATAATATGTACTCTTGGGGGGGGGGGGGGGGGGGGGGGGGGGGGGGGGGGGGGGGGGGGGGGGGGGGGGGGGGGGGTTAGGAAGATTGTTGAATGTTTTTGGGTTTAGGGGTGTTTATTATTTTTGTTTGTGGATTGGTTTGGGGTGTTGGTTGTGTTGTTTGGTTTATGTTGTTTGGTTATATTTTATTGTTGGTTTTGTATGTGATTAAGTTATAGGGGGTGGTTTGTGAGGAGTGATAGTTTAGAAGAGGAAGGAATTATAAAAAATTGAGTTTTTATGATCATTAGTTGTATTAAATATGTAAAAAAATCAAATTCTAGCGCAGAAAACCGACAAAAAAAACGGTCTCTTACAAGTTCACTGATACTAAGATAGATATCGAGTTCTTCTTCAGGTACAATCAAATCCCTTGTTTTATGTCCCAAACATACCAAACCTATTACCCTTGTGTTTTAAGGCTTAAACACACTAAACTTATTTCCCTGTATTTTAAGAACTAAACACATAACATATGTAACCTCTTGTTTGGAGTAGGGTTTTGCTAATATGTGCCCACTGGGCACATGTTAAAGTGGATATAAAAGGAAGGTTCATGTTGATTAAGTCATAAAATGCGTATAATTAAAGTAATTTTTAGCTATAATGAATACTTATTAAATGCATTTTTTGATATAAAAGGAAAACATATGTTCATTTAATGCACGTTATTATGTGCCTAGTGGGCACATATTAGCAAAACCCAGGTTTTGCTAATATGTGGGCACATGTTAAAGTGGATATAAAAGGAAGGTTCATGTTGATTAAGTCATAAAATGCGTATAATTAAAGTAATTTTTAGCTATAATGAATACTTATTAAATGCGTTTTTTGATATAAAAGGAAAACATATGTGCCCATTGGGCTAAGACCATATGACAGTGGGCCAACTAATTATACCTTAATATTCCCTCGTAGTTAGAACAGGAGGCCTACGAATGTTCAAACTAGAGCGAAACTCGAGAAATAGTGCAGTAGGCAACCCTTTTGTAAAAATATTTGCATATTGAAATGGTAAGGGAGCATGGAGAACATGAACTTGTCCTGAAGTAACATAATCACGAACAAAGTGAATATCAATATCTATATGCTAGGTATGATGGTGCTGAACAAGACTAGTAGACAAATAGACTGCACACTCAGGTAAGAAATTGAGGATCCAAGCCGTTTCCGCAACCACAATCGCTACCCGCGATATTCAGCTTCAGCAGTGGAACAAGACAAAGTAACTTGTCATTTATTAAAGCAAGATAAAAGATTATCTCCAAGAAACACCCAATATCCAAAGGTAGACCGACAAGTAACCAAACAACCTGCGTAGTCAGCATCAATATAAGCAACAAGCTGAGTCATTGAGGAGGCATGTAGCTAAAGACCATGATCAAAAGTACCACAAATATATCTAAGAATACGCTTCAAAGCAATAAGATGTGGTCCCTGAGGATCATGCATATAAAGACACACTTATTGTGCATCATAAGATAAATCAGTACGCGTAAAAGGAAGGTATTGAAGAGCCCCAACAAAACGGTGATACAAATTAGGATCAGTAATAGTTGCGCCCTCCGGTCCAATTTTAGACTTAGTATCATTAGGAGTCTTGCACGGATTGTAGTTCTGCATATGAGCTCTCTTAAAAATCTCTTTAGCAAATTGGACTGTGATAAAAATAAACCAGATGCAGTCCCCTGGGAAGAACTACTAATAAAATGATTAAGAGAGACTCAAAATAGTACAAATGGTAGCCAGTATAACCACTGGACTAAATGTCTCATCACACTCAATATATTGTTGTTAACTGGGTTCATTAACAACAAGATGAGCCTTATACCTGCTTAATAAGCCATTTACATGAAACTTATGTCTGAAAAGCCGCATAGAACAAACAACATTAACGTTAGCTGGACATGACACAAGAACCTATGTTCCGTTAGTAATTAAAGCATTATATTCATCTAACATAGCCTCTTTCCAATTAAAGTCCCAAAAAGCATAAACATGAAAGCGAGAAAGTGGTGAAGTAGTGGTAACATGACAATTCATATGTTTAAGTGGTTTAAAAATTAAGGCTTTAGCACGAGTGACCATATGATGCATAGACATAATTTAGGTGGGTCTAGCTACGTGAGTTATAAGATGAGTGCTATCCGATTGGGCTGGCAAGACAGATGGTGTGTGGGCCAAATTTAGGATTGGTGTGGGGTTGTGAGGTAAATAGTTAGTGGGTTGTGTAATGGTAGGTGGGTGGGTGGAGCATTTATGGAATGGTCAATGGGTTAAAGTAGGTTGACTAGAGGATGTTCGTGCTGGATAGTTGGCTCAAGTATTGAAATATCAGTATTAGGTTGCACATTTAGTAATATAGGTGGTAAAAGGAAGTCGTAAGTGGGTGTAATAGAAGACCTGACAGTCCTGAATGGGAAAAACGTCTTCATCAAATCGTACATGCCTCGAAATAATTATCTTGTTGGAGGATAAGTCGAGACATTGATAGCCATGATGATTGGCGAGATAACTGAGAAATATGCAAGGTGTAGAACGTGGTTTGAGTTTGTGTGCAAGATCAACGTGAGAAACACACAAATGTTCATATCTAGTTGTTTGGTTGTAGAGTTCTGTGAAGGGTATTTCGTTATTAATGGTGGTAGAAGGTAATATGTTCAAAAGGTGAGCGGCCATATTAAGAGCTTCCACCTAATAAGAGGGAGGTATGTGAGCTTGAAAAAGCAATGTACAGATAAGGTTATTAAAGGTGCGAAGCATACATTTGGATTTGCCATTATGTTGGGAAAGACGAGGGCAAGAAAAACGAAACTGTATGTCATTTTAGCAAAAACGGTCATAGAAGCGGGTGTTGTCATATTCACCGCCATGGTCACACTGAAAAGCCTTGGTGTTGATATTAAATTGTATATTGACATAAGCACGAAAAACAATAAAAGTATCAAACAAATGAGATTTTTTATGCAAAGGATAGACCCAAACAAAGTGCGAAAAAGTGATATAAGAAAATAGCATTATATATAATTCCACTTTCGCTCGGAATTGGGGATGTTTATAAATCCGAATGAATAATTTCAAACACAAACTCAACAGAAGACTCCAAACTTTAAAACTAAAGTTAAATATGTTTACCTAATTGACACGCATGACACAGCGCGGATAACTTTGATTTAGTACATGAAATTAACTTCCTCGACTCTAGATGACGAAGCACATCTCCTCGGGATGACTCAGGCGTATGTGCCAGATAGTGGAACTAAATGAAAGCAAAACAACTAGAGTTTGACACGGAGGTTTCTGAGTAACCGGGTAAAGGTCTCCTGTACTATCACAAAGGAGAAGTTTTCAGGTTTAGTAATCTTTCACAGAAAAACCATAAGCATCAAATTCAACAGAAACATCATTTTCACAAGTAAATTTATGAACAAAAATTTAATTTTATATTATGTGAGGTGTGACACGAATGTGATTAAAATGAATAGGCTTATGAGATGTATATGCAAAAAGCTATGTCCAGTATGAGTGACAGAAATAGAGTGACCATTGCCAACAAATACAAATGGATATATGCTCGAATTACTAATGAAAGTGAGTATACATGTATTGTCTGCAAAGTGAGAAGATGCTCTAGTGTCCATGTTCCAAGAGGGATCCTGAGAAGTCATAGTCTGAAATGCCCACGGAAGCATGGTTGCATGAGACCGAAACACATTCAACGTGTATGCATAATTCTCGGGAACATAGAATGGACTGCCTTGTGGGCTAGCGAATTGGATTTGTGATCCGTTAAGCTATGGAGCGGCAAACAAGGCATGTTGTATATTGGTTTGTTAGAGCATAGGAACATGACCCGGTATATGGGGCTGTTGTTGGACCGGTAACAATGGAGAGCCGATATCACTTTAACAAAACATACAACCCATATTGGGTTGAAAAGAATACACTGGAGTATTAGGCATGTGATGACATCAAATAACGTTACTTTTATAGCATCATTTATCCCATGTAAATAACCCATTTTGTATAATTATTGCAAAGAATTGTTACTTAATCGTTTGTATTTGAGAATTGCAGTAATTATGGAGTACTTGGTGAAGATTAGCTAAAAGGCACGCATTCTGGAGCTTAAACGGAAAAATATGAAGAAACTGATTTTGACATCATATACGCCGTATCCATCAAGGAAGATACGGTGTATATGTGCATGCACTTCACTAAAGACCACGAAGGAACAAGATTCAATACGTCGTATCCAAAAGAAGTCTATACGCCGTATTTAAGATATAGTAATAAATTATTCTGGAAGATATCGAACGTGGTCCCTACTCCAAGAAACCCCTGATACGCCGTATTTACCTCAGTCAATACGCTGAATCGACCAAATTCCATACCTTATAAATAGAAACCTAAAAATGGGGTTTCAGTGTGCTAAATCATATTTTCGATACCTTAACCATAAAAGTCGATTTTCAGAAGAGAAGAAGAGCAGAAGAGGTCGAGCATAGTAA
>BQNB010196896.1:0-11256 GCA_026074375.1 Tanacetum coccineum | reverse complement strand
AGGATGACAACTTCGAAAAAAATACAAAAACGCAGAAAAACGTACAAAACATACGAAAACATACAAAAGCGTATAAAAGCAAAAAAATGTGCAAAACGTAAAAAAAGTTTGAAAACGGACAAATTTGTATGAAAACGTACGAAATTGTAAGAAAACGGATGAAAACGTACGAAAACGGATTAACCCATAAAAAAACGTACGAAAGTGTAGAAAAGCGTAGAAAAACGTAAAAAGTACAAAAACGTACAAAAACGGACGAAAACGTATGCAAGGTTACGAAAACGGAAGAAGACATACGCAAACGGGTGAAAATGTACGAAAACGAATGAAAACGGATGAATTTGTATGAGAACGTACGAAAACGAACGAAAACAGATGAAAACGTAAAAAAATGTATTTAAAACGTACAAAAACGTATAAAACGTATCAAACGTATAAAAACGTAAAAAACCGTAGAAAACGTATGAAAACGAGCGAAAACGTGCGAAAACGTAAAAGAACGGATAAAAACGTATAAACAAAAAATTTGGACTCTTTGCCCGTTTGACTCGAGACCGTTTGACCCATGCCCGTTTGACCCAAGTTTTAAAAATCACTCGTTTGGCCCACGCTCGTTTGCCCCACGTTCGTTTGGCCCACGTTCGTTTGGCCCGTTGCCCGTTTAACCCGTTGCCTGAACCGTGCCCGACCAGTTCATTTTACCACCTCTAAAAAAAACATATAAAAAAGAAATAATCAATTAAGCTTATACGAGAGGGTCTCAATATAAAAAAAATATATATAAAAAATGATATGGATGAAGTAAGTCAAGTAACTTGTTAATTTTGATGGAAACTTAATTGTACAATTTATAAAATCTTTAATACTTTAGTACCTTAAATTGTTAAAAACAAAATTGTGCAATTTGGTAAAATAATGTATTTTTAAAATAGCTGATTTAAGATAGTCTCTGTAAAGGCAATTTTTTTACATAACTTATCTCTCATTAGGTTAGAGATTTATTCAATGAGACTTCAATTGTAACCTTCTGAAGACTTGACGAGAATCTCGTACACCGTTAGGCAAGGCCCTTTGGTTACTATCACTTTTAAAACCACTCCATCATGTATCATTCTTAAAGCTTTTCGGTTTGGTTCTCTTACCTACCAATCTAAGTAGTTTAATTTCTTGTGTATGGTTTTTCTTATGTGAGTTTTATATGAGGTCCACTATTTTATTTTACTTTTGTCAAAGAATTTTATTAAATATTGTTAAAAAAGCTACATTAAATGTTGAGGCAATATATAATGATATTATTAGAAATCAGAGCCTTATTTCATCTTTTTATGCCGGGTAAACGGAAGTGGTTTTTTCTATTCAGAGCCTCAGGTGTAGTAACACCATAACATCATTTTTTGACTGCCACGTCAGCGCCACATCAGCATAACACCAACACCAACACCACTTCCTTAATCATAACACCAAATAATATCACTCACCTCTTTATTTTCATAAAACCCTCTAACAATTATTTCATTATTTTAACAAACTAACCATTTCATTCATAATTAAACATACAAATTACATAAAAAAAAAACATTACGAAATTAAAAAAAAACATTACGAAATAAAAAAAACATTACGAAAAAAAAAACATTACGAAAAAAAAACTATTCGTCTTCGTCGTCCTCGACGCCCAAATCATTTCTCATTTTGTTTTTGATTAATTTTTTTTGCTTCTTGATCCAATAGGCGTCGTCGTCGTCCAAATCCTTGGTGCTAGTAGCTAGAAACCTCAACTCCTCCAACCGAATTAGTGTGTGGTCTTTTTCGGCTTGAGCTTCGAAAGCCCTTTCGGTGGCTTCCCGTTTCAGACGAAGCTCCTGCTCCATTAACTCCCCCGAATTGGGTTGACGCGCTACTTCCACCGGTGCTCGCCGTGGCGTCGGATTTGGTTTTCTTGGCGGGCCGTTGTTTGCCGGCCGGACGTGGTCGTGCATCGTGACCGAATAGATCATCTTGGGTCGCCCCGGGGACGTTTCCGGTTAAGTCAACTTGTTCGGGTGCGTCCCATTTCGGGTGGAATCTCAAAACGGCCCAAGCATCTTCTTGAGAAAACGCGACCCCTTTATGCTCGTCACGGTAAATAATTTGAGCCCGTTTCAAATAATCCACATCGTTTTCGCCACTTTTCCCCAAACGTTTGGCCCGTTTGTACGCGGCGTTGAACTTTTGGCAATTGGCATTCAACGTATGCCATTTGCTAGTCAACATATCCTTTGTACGTTTTTGAAAAAAATTCGAATTGAACTCGTTCAAAACCCGATACCAAAACGTTTCATGCTTTTGTGACCTTCCGACATTATTATCTTCCGAAACGGCCACGTAACATGTTGCAAGCAATTCTTCTTCGACCGGTAGCCAATGACCCACTACTACCAGCTCTTGGGGCTCGTCTTCAACATTTTTCCCCCTTATTGCTTTTGTTTTCTTGCGACCGCCTTTTTTTTGTGAATCGACTTGTTGAGGTTGAGTGAGTGATTTTTTTTTTAACGGCAAATTGAAATTAATAAAAAAACTAGCAAGAAGCTAGAAAATTACAAGGATATGGATTTAGGACATTTCATCCAGGAAATCCAATCAATATTGTTTTTACATCTATTGGAACACCAAGTAAAAGAGTACGAAACAATATCATCAAAAAGAAGCTCCATACGCGGATGAGAAGATCCAAAAAAGCACTTGGTTGCGGATTTCCAACTCATAACCACATAACCTTAAAAGACCCCTTCTAGCATTTCCTTTTGAGCTTTAGAAACCGTGTAGTTTGGAACCAAGGCAATCCATTCTTGTAAGAAGAAAAATCTGTAAATCATTTTCCCACCATCTGAGCAATTTTACGCCATAAAGTCCGAGCTTAAATTACAAGAGTAGAAAAGATGCGAGCATGATTCTCCAGCTAAACCACAATTTGGGCATATAATAGAAGGAATATCAATCCCACGAAGTGAAAGGTTAAGTCTCGTGGGGAGCTTATCCAAACAAACTTTCCACGCTAAAATATTTACCTTTATTGGAACCACTTTCACCCATCTAGTAACTACCAACAAAAGGTAAAAGAAATATCATCATAATCAATGTTCTAGCGAGTGAACAGAAACTCACCAGAAGATCCAAGAAGCCATGCCAGCGATATTGCGAAGGGAGATACAAGTCTACTCGACCCCAACAAGTTCAACTAGATGGTGAAGCTGCTCTTCTTCCACCCCTCCACGGGGGTTTCTACGAAAAGAAGCAACAAACGAAGCATCAATGAGTTTATCTGCAACCGTAATACCTTTTTTGAGCTCCAACGCATATAAACGAGGAAAAGATCTGCTAAGGGGGCATATTAATAACATCTCCCAAAAGAGAGTGTTCGCACCGTTTCCCACTTTCTTTTTCAAAAGCGCAAGAAGGTTAATACCTTTTGCGGACAAAGAATTGAGCTCTTTCAAGATACAATTCCAAGGAGATAAACTGGAAACCGAACCTGTGTGAACAAAAGGAGAACGATTGCCATATAAAACAGCAATAAGACGATTCCAAAGGGATGCATCCTGCGAAAGAAATCTCCAAACCCACTTAAATAATAAGGATCTATTAAGCGCAAAGAAGCTGGACACACCTAGCCCTCCTTTTTGTTTAGAAGCCAAAATTTTGTTCCAACTAATCATAGAGAATCTCTTTTCATTTATATCGGCACCATTAAAAAATTTTCTGCGAAGGGATTCCAAGTCACGAAGAACACCCAAAGGAGCTTTATAAAGCGACATATGATAAAGAGGCAAGGACGTAAGGACAGACTTGATTAACGTAAGACGTCCACCAACGGAAGAGTCTTAATTTTCGCATTTTGATATCTCTGTTAGAAACATTTACCATTATCTCATCCCAAGCCTTTCTCCCTAGAAGGAGACATTCCCACCTTGACACCAAGAATAAGCGAACGGAGTGGAAAAAAGTAGAACACCCATAATGTTAGCTGCCGCAAAGAAACTTTCATTAGGAGACTCCAATGCCCATGAGTTTACTCTTAAGAATATTGATTTGAAGACCCGAAGCCAAAAAGAAGCATTTGAGCATACGAACTATGGTAAGGATGTTTGCTCTATCCCATTTGCCAATGAAGACTGCGTCATCAGCATAGAAAAGATGAGATAACGTCAACGAATCATCAAATCGGATACCTTAAAAAGTCGCATTTATGATATTATTGAAAGAAAGATGCAAACTTTCCATAACTAAGATGAACAAATAAGGAGATAAGGGGTCTCCTTGCTTCAAACCCTTGTGGAACTTAAATTCAGCGGTCGGACTACCATTAACAAGAATAGATCCCATAGCCGACGAAAGACATCCTTGAATCCATCCTCTCCATTTAATGCCAAACCCAAAGTTTCTTAAAATAATATCTAAGAAGTCCATCTCCACAGAATCAAAAAGCCATTTCAAATCCACTTTAAAAATCATGGCTTTCGATTTATGAGCTTTGCACAAGATAATTTATTTAACTCATTTCAAGAGGAAAGGACCGGCAAAGAATTTGACGGTTGGATACAAAAGCAGATTGAACATCACTAATAAGCTCAGATATTACCATCTTAAGACGATTAGCCAAAATCTTAGAAACGATCTTGTAAAAACACCCAATGAGACTAATTGGCCTGTAATCTTTAACAAACTTCGCATCATGTTTCTTAGGGATTAGAGCAATGAAGGATGAATTACATCCAGAGGGAATTACTACTGAGATGAAAAACTCACGATAGGCTATTAACAAATCATGCTTAGAATATCCCAAAAAAGTACGAATAAAATCAAAGAGAAAAAACCGTCCGGACATGGCGATTTATTGTTCCGCAATCCCAACCCAGCTTGCTTGATCTCATAAAACGTAACATCACACTCCAAGTCATCCACTGCTCAGAGAAGCTTTTTGAACAAATGACAATCAATATCAATACAAGGACCAGAAGGACTCTCAAATCGATTGGCAAAGTGCATGAGAAATTCGTTTTTAACCTTGCAAGGTTCGTCAATCCAATCTCCATCTATGAGAACACCACGAATAGCAAGTTGCGATCTTTTCTTATTAATTATCCCATGAAAATATTTGGAATTTTCATCGCCTTCAATGGCCCATCTCACCTTTGCTTTCTGAGCCAAGTCTAAAGAGTGACTTTTGTTAAAATTATGAAGCTCCTTTAAGAGAGAAATCCTTTCAGTGACTAACTCCTCGTTGCTAAGCCCATTATCGAATAACTTGTCAAGATCAGACAACCGAGCTTTGATAGAAAGCAAGTATCATTAGAGCGTTTTATATCATCTTTACACCACTCTTTTATTGAAGCTTTAAGTGCCTGAAGCTTTTTCTTTAAAAGAATAATCTTATTAGAATCATTAGAACTTGAATAGCTCCATGAATCCTTAATGAGTTTATCAAAACCTTTCTTGTGAAACCAAGATTGATAGACACGAAAAGGGGATGCCATTAATCAGTAACAAACTTCGCGCATAATGATGGGTTGTGATCGCGAAAGATGGCCTGTCAGACAAAATAGCTGACGAGAAGGCAAATGTCAGAAGTAAACTTCTCGAAATCTAAAAACCTATCCAATTTACTCATTTTCTTGGCCGATTTGATAGCCCAAAAAAAAAAAAAAAAAAACACAAAAGAGTAAACGAATATCCTTCAAGGGGAAGACAATAAGCCCAGCATTAAGATGAAGTGATTAAAAAGCATTGGCGGCCGTTTCATTCAAGAAAAACGTCCCAAACCTTTTTGTTTGATCTAACTTCCTTGAAATTGCTTAAAATATGCATTCTCCCATCCAATGTTCAATAATGTGCGTAATATATTCCCAAAGGATTTCTTTAGCGTTATCTTGTGGAGCATAAATAGAACCAACAGAAACCCTTAGTAGCAGTAGAAAGCCAAGTACCACGAACCGCCACAAAATAATCAGAAATGGTGGCATTATCTTTAACAAAGCTATTAGGATCCCACACACATAGAATTCCTCCTGAAAGACCAACAGAAGAACTAAAAGAAAAGTCGAAAAAAGAATTACCCCATAATTTTGATAGAAAAAAGATTAATGCTTCCAATTTGTTTCTTCGAATAGAACAAAAGTTATATCTGATTCTTAGTGTTTAACTCCCGAATCCACTGTTTCTTGGCTGATTGGCCAAGACCTTGAATGTTTAAAGACATAACATTCATTTAAAGACCATGGAATCTCCATGAGAGGCTACAATCCTCTAAGTTTTTCTTGCATCCGGCCATGTTGTTCCCATAGTTTGTCCGACTTCCACCAAGTTTTCAATAACATCCATAATTGATCCTCCTGTTTTAAGGCTAAAGGATCGGTTAACGCCACTAACATTTTGAGATCCCCCTATATTAGGACTGATATCAGAATGCACAGGCAGATTAACACTAACACCAACATTTACCTCTTGAGTGAAACCAGGAGGGTGAGAAGGATCGCTATCCTGACCCGCCTCCTTATTATCTTGCTTATTAAGAATGTTGTAAATACCAAAAGGATCTTCTGATATCTTATCTTGAGGAGGTTCCTGTTCATTAATAACGTTTTCGATATTCTCATTCATGAAGCTAGACTCTGAAACATGATCATAGCATCCTAGTAATTGAATTATTTTTTTCGTCTCCTACGAATTCATCATCAGAAGATGATTCACAAAATTCATCGTCTAGTTCAGGAGGGGGGACCATGGATTCTAGTTCTCGAATTCTGATCCAATAAACTTTCCCTTTAACAATGATTTTGGTACGATCATTGATAATAGTACTAACTTGGTAGTCACACAGACTTTTCTGTTACGGCAACGAACTATCCTCTTTTTTTTTTTTTTTTTTTTTTCCTTTTTTTTTTTCTTTTTTTATTTTTTTTCATTTCTTTTTTTTTTTTTTTTTTTTTTTTTTTTTTTTTTTTTTTTTTTTTTTTTTTTTTTCTTTTTTTTTTTTTTTTTTTTTTTTTCTTTTTCTTTTGTTTCCTTATTTTCCTTTTTACTTTTTTTTTCTTTTTTTTATACAAATCGACAGGAGTCAAAGTACAACTAACCCAAGTGAGACACATTTTGGAGAGCGCTTTGTTGTTCCAAGAAAACCACATAGGAGTCATTCTATAAGCAATCCAAACAAGTCTGATATCAGCTCACAAAAGAATTATTAGCATTACCAGTTATGAAACAATACAATAAACCAGCATGGATTAATCATTTTTTCTTTGCGGAAGCACATGATTGGGATTGGCAGGACCAGTACCCACCAAGATAAGAGATCTTTATGTCATCAAATCCCTCATCGTTAAGGATGACAGAAAGGTTAGATAGGGCGTTAATATCTTTAATTTTCCCAATAGCAACACAAGAGAGATCATTGGTTGATAAGCAATCATCATCAAGAGCAATAGCAGGTGGGAATCATGAATCATTTTAGAAGAAGATGACAAATTATTAGGCTGGTTCGATTTCAACCACAGAAGCAAACGTATTATTCCTGGTTTCTTTATTCCATGCGTTGGCCTAACATTAGGCTCTTGAACCCACCTAAATGTCTACATCGCTCTTCGAATTACGATGTTTCCTGCATTCAAAGGTGGCCTGCCAAACGTGCCTTATATGCCTTTAATTATACCGACCAACCCATAGTACTAAATTACCCCCAATCTTTCCACATTAAGAACATTGATAAATTTTGGACAAATCAAATCTTTTACCTTTTTGATCTCTTCAGTGGAGATGAAAGAATCAACAACCCAAACTTTGTCCATACTTATTACAAGCATGAAAAGATCTTTGGCCGAAAATGTCTCTGGAAGATTAGACACGTAAATCGAAATCGAGACTCTAGACACGTCGTCTTCTAAGATTATAACCATGTTTCTTCCTCGAACTACTGCCAATCATCGCTACCCCCTGATAAACAGATGAGATGAGTTCTTTGATTGAAGGGAGATCTTGTTTAATGGAGGCGGAGGAGAAAAAGGAAACGAAAATGGAGTCAATTTGGGGTTGATTAAAAGAATTAATTGAAGGGAAAACAATACAGATCTAAACCTTAAATCCCAAGAGAGAGATCGCCTAACACGTCGATATGGCTAATCAATGAATGATTGATCCCAATTTCAGGGGTTATAACGAATTCAAACACTAAGGATAAAAGGAGATTGATAATGAAGAATAGAGATGGTGGCTAGGGTTTCTAAGAGAGAGAAAGACATTTTTGACACGGTTGAGTGAGTGATTGAGAAGTTTCTGAGTTGAATGATGGTGGGTTTTGTTGTAGATCTTGGAATTCACGGTTTAGGATTTGTGATTGTTGCCATCGAAAAAAAGCTTGTTGTTGTTCTTGTTGGTATTGTTGAAACTGTTCCGGCGTCATCGCCGCGTTGAGGAGATTCATAAAACCGTTGTTGGGAAATTCAGACATTTTTTATTGCTAAAAAGATGTATATTTGTATTTGAAGAGTTGTGAATTTGTATGTGAATTTGTATTTGGTAATGTGTTGTATATATAGTGAGTTGAGTGAGGGGGTAAAATGAATTTTTTTTTTTAAATTCAGCCGTTTTAAAAGGTAAATTGAAAATTTTTTATTTTAAAAAAAAAAAACTAGCAGTTGGGTGTAAAATGAAACTTTTCAAAATTGAGGGGGGGAGGAGGGTAAAATATAAACAAACCGTTTCAGGGGGTAAAATAAATTTTTTTAAAAAAAAACCCCCAACGCGAGTTGACCAGCTAACGCCGAACCCAACGCCATTGGGCAACGCCGGACAACGATGTAATAACGCCGGCCAACGCCGTTGCCGACGTTACTACACCTAACGCTCTTACACTCACAACTACTACTCGCTGATACTCTTTACAAACACACTTATAATATTATACTTATACTCAAAACCCATTTGATACGACGTCGTATCAAATGGGCTGGTAGTTGGGCTCCCAAACTTGGGCCGGCCCATTTAGCTTTTTTTTTTCTTTTAGGCAATTTTTTTTTAGGCAATGTAAAAAAAAATCGCTCGGTACAAAATAGAAAAAAAAATTACAAAAGTATTGACTTATTCAGATAAAAAAAATACCCGCGGCATGAGACCCAACACATAAGCCCATATAAAAAAAGAAACTATTAAACATGAGACTGAAAAAATAAACCCGTACAAAAAAAAATTAACGACAGAATAACATGAGACCACAACACCTAAGTCCCATATAAAAAAACAAACTATTAAACAATAGACCTGAAAAAATAAAATTTCCGTACAAATTAAAAAATAAAAAAATGAAAATTTTAAACACAAAAAAAAAAACACACTATTCAATAAAAAATTACTTCACCCGACATGAGGGCCCAACATGAGCCCATATAAAAAAAAACTATTAAACCCTGAGAGTACCTAGAAAAAATAAACCCGACAAATATAAAATATACGACTTTTTTATATATTAAACTTTATTTATCAAATATAAACATATATCTACCTATTCACATCAATAAAAAATACCCGCAAGTAAAGATCTTCGCATTGCGAACGAAACGGAGCCCAATATGCAATGCTCTGATATACCGCACGTTTTATAAACAATAATGTTGAATTAAATATATAAAAAAAAAATTAAAAACAGTAGCCCACGGGCTTTTCACTACTTACGATTTTTTTTCTAATTATAACACTGATCTAGATCGATCAATCCTACCAAAAAAATACTCACGGAAAATCTTCAATTGCCTAACAAAAACGATCCCAATATTGCAAAAAAAAATCAAATTATAACACATAACAACATGAAAAAAAAAACCCAGCGACAAAATAAAAAAATACAAAATAATATTCGGCCTGTGGCCCGCACACATGCGAAAAACTTTAATTACTATCAAATATCAACCATAATATCTATCTATTCATTCAGAAAAAAAACCCGAGGTAAAGATCTTCGCAGTGCAACAAAACGATTCCATTATGCAATGCTTCTGATTATACCACGATTTTATAAAAAATGTTGAAGTTTAATATAAATAGAAAAAAAAATTACAAAACGTACAATGTCCTTCTAACAATTTACGTTTTTATATGTATAACACAATAATATAACGAGTCATATTCCGACCAAAAAATAACCACCCACGTAAAGATCCTTTGAATTGCGAAACGAATTGTGATTGTTGCCATCGGAAAAAAGCTTGTTGTTGTTCTTGTTGGTATTGTTGAAACTGTTCCGGCGTCATCGACCCGGTGAGGAGATTCATAAAACCGTTGTTGGGAAATTCGGACATTTTTTTATTGCTAAAAAGATTATATTTGTATTTGAAGAGTGGTGAATTTGTATGTGAATTTGTATTTGGTAATGTGTTGTATATATATAGTGAGTTGGGCGAGGGGGGTAAAATGATTTTTTTTTTAAAATTAAGCCGTTTTAAGAGGTAAATTGAAAAAAAAAAAAAAAATTAAAAAAAAATTAGCCGTTGGGGGGTAAAATGAAACTTTTCAAAATTGGGAGGGGGAGATGGAAGCGTAAAATACAAACAAACCGTTTCAGGGGGTAAAATAAAATTAAAAAAAAAAAAAAAACTCCAACGCGGGTTGGCGGGCCAACGCCAGACCCAACGGCGTTGAGCAACGCCGGACAACGGTGTAGTAACGCCGTTACACTCACAACTACTACTTGTTGCTACTCTTTACAAACACACTTATAATATTTTTTTATTGAGAAATAATGCACATCCACAGATATAATGATGCAACTTAAATGACATTTATCCACGGGATCATATCTCAATTAAGATATTTGCCGGTTTGTAATTTGACAATATTGCTATAAAATATAGTTTATTTTTTTTTTCCTTTTCATCACTGATAAATGATTACTCATTTTATTGGTTAATATTAATCTATATCTATAATACTATATAAAGCATTTATAACGTGGGACCCATTAAAAATTAAGATAAGGAGGTGCAATCTTGATTATCCATCTCATTTTTGGGAATCACATCATAAAGTGACATGTGTCGCATTTTGATTAAAAAATCACATTTATTTTCAAATTAAAATATATTTTTATCTATTTAATTTTATTTTGATCTAATTTCACCATATTTTTAAAAATTTTATGCTCTTTAATTCAAATCCATTTTGATATATTTTTATAATTTTTTTTTTTACATTTTAATGGGTTTATTTTATGTTGATTTATATTTTTTTACAACT
>BQNB010196895.1:0-11256 GCA_026074375.1 Tanacetum coccineum | reverse complement strand
CTTCGGTAATATCATTCATGTTTTGCTCAAAATTGGTGATTTGTTTAAAAACAACGTTTAGATCATTGTTCATGAAATCTTTTGGTAATTCAATAATGGCTTTTATCCCAGCTGTTGGTGTTATTCTTGGAATAGGTCCCTTGAAATCCACCTTCCGTCTGGTTTCAGTGTTCAATCCTTGATAGAAAATTTGCAACTATTCATGTTCATTAATTTTATGTTTAAGACGGTTATAGAGTGAGTCATTGAATCGTTCCCATACAAGATGCAATGGTTCATTGGATTCTTGCTCAAAGTTCCTAATAGCATTAATTTGCTTGATAATTTGAGACGGAGGGTGATATTTGCTTTGAAAAGCATTTTTAAAAAGGTCCCAAATTGGGATGGATCCAGTGGACAATTGTTTCATCCACTGTCTAGATCTTCCTTTCAAAGTGAATGAAAAAGCCATTAGCATCACCTGGTCCCTGGATACTCCTGGAGAGTGGAAAAGGTCGATGATGTTGTGTGCTTAAACACACATATTTATTACCAGGAAAAACATTATTAATTAGACTAAAAACATGAAATATGCGTAATATTATTGCAAATATGTTTGGTTTGTGTTTTTATGTCTTACAGGTACAAAGGATAGAAAACAAAGCAAAAACAGGAATTTTCGGGTTCGATTCGATCAAGTTTACTTATTATTCAAGATCAAGACGAGGTCAGAAAAATTCCCTGAGAACTCCAATGGAAAGAGCACAAGAGTACGAATCCAACGGTACCTTCTGTTTTAGTTTTAGCTTATTAGGAATTTGTAAAAGCTTTTCTAAAGATTATTAGCTTATTTGTAAAAGATCTCTTTAGCTTATTAAAGAAATGAAGTAGTTCATGGTATAACTTAATCTCTCGGCTTATTTTTTCTTTTTCTTTTCTTTGTTGAATCGTGACACAAGCTTTTCTCAAGAGCTTATTTTCTCAGCTTATTCTCAATCGTTGAATAAGCCCATGGTGGCTTATTTTATTTGAGATTTGAGCTTACATCTTTTGGATTATTCTCTCTTTTCTTTTCTTAAAACTTAAAACTTAAGCTCTTTATTAAGCTTATTTTTTTGAGCTTATTTACCAGCTTATTCTGAAACAAGGTTGAGACCGAATAAGCTTCATCAAAGCTTATTCGACTCATTCCTTATTCCCTTAAAAAGTTTCGGTTCAATAAGTTTAAAAATAACTTTTGATTTTGCTTATTCTCAACTTTAGTTTTCTTTCACTTTGTTTTAAAAGCTTATCATCTAAACTCGAATAAGCTGTCCATAGCTTATTCGTTTAGAATAGGCTTATAGTTCCATTGGTTATTATCTTATATCTAGCTTACTTTAGCTTATTCTAGATCTAAATTGTTCATAGCTTACTTCGTACTTTTTATTTATTCTCTTCTTTAGCTCGATTCGGAAATTAGTAAGAAGGTGCAACGAGTTAGAGACTCGGCTTATTGAATAAGCCTTTGACACCTTGCACTTTTCCGAGAGCTTTTAGCTTATTGTTTGAGTCACATTGAAATCTACAAAATTGTCAAATTTGTTCGGCTTCTATTTCTGTTTATCATTCATTCAACTGAACCATACCAATTTCTTATTGGGCCTTGGTCCGTTTGTTTTAATAGAGTAAAATTAGAAAATTGGGCCACATGATGTATGCAAAACAATTGAGCATGAATTGTAATATTTGTTTAACAGTGTGTTGATTTGTTTGTCCGACTTTTCCGATTCAACTCATGAGGCGTGGAGCTTAAGGGTTTAATAAGCTAGATAGAATTTGATTATTTTCTTTAGCTTATTAAATCGGGTGTTATCATTTATTTGCGGCTCTTCAATTCGGTTCTATTTTCTCTCCTTTTTCAATACATTAGTGTAGATTTAGTATAATATGTTTAGATTTGCTTATTTGATCATTATGCCTTGTGAGTAGTTTACTTTTATGCTTGTTAAGTAAGCTTGTGATTAGTGAATTGAGTGTGGAATTTAATAAGAGATTAGTGATTAATAATTTGTAAAAATTATTTAGATTAATGTTTTATTTAGTCGAACGGGCAAAAGCCGTAAGATTAAGTAGGCATTAATTTAGTAATTAATTTCTCGATAAAAAGTCGTTTTCAATATTAAGCCAACGTTTTAAGGAATCGATTTATTAGACGGAAATAAGTTCATCATTAAGATCTAAAACTTTACACTTAAGAATCTATACACTTTTACTTGACAAACATATTTTTCTTTATATATTCTTTATCTTATTAGCTTCCTTAATATTTAGTATAATCTAGTTTATCATTAGTTTTATTAAAATTCAAAAAAAAATTAAAAAGACAATCAAGCATTTAAAATTTGAGACATAAACGTGGTTTTCAATTCAATTCTCGTTGGGATTTCGACATCCGGAAGATAGATAATTACTTTTCCTAAAGTAATTTTTATCCGACGGGATTACTTATATTATATTACTCGACTCGATTTACTCGAATTAGTTTTTGGCGCCGCTGCCGGAGAGAGTTGTACGATTTTCACGTTTTGTTTCAAAGTTGATGCCTTGAAGATCCTTTCTCTTGAGAAAGTTTATTTTCGTATCTAAAAAAATAAAAACTAATAAATAAATAAAACATAAAATCCAAAACTATTTTCCACTTCTATTTTATTTTTCTCTTATATATATATTAAAAATTCCAAAAATATTTTCTTATTTCTTTTTATTATCTTTTCAAAAAAATATATATATTTTCCATTTCTATTTTATTTTTTATTTTCTTATATATATATATATATATTAAAAATAAAAATAAAAATGAGGATTATAAAGATTTACAAAGAAATTATAAAACTTATGAAGAACCAAATTCCTCCGTTTTACTTCTGGTACATGAGCATGCAATCTTCTTCAAACCAAATCGGAATACATTTCCTCAATCCCGATAAAAGTTTACCATTTCGTCCAGTAGAAGTATCCGAGTTCGAGAATCTTTTTCTTGATCATATACACGGAGAGGACAATAACATTGAAGACGTCCGAATGGTCAAACATTTGAGACCGATGGAAGAGCTACTCCAAATACCTATCGTAGGTATTGAAGATGATATCGTTGTTCCAGCCGTTTTAGCAAATGAGTTTGAATTAAAAATCGAGTTACTTGATTTCATAAGTAACAATCCTTTCTTTGGTCATGAAAATGATGATCCTCATTCACACATCAAAAGATTTTACCAAATAACCCTTCTTTTGACCAACCTCCACAGTACCATATTGATGATTCACAATCTGTGTTGACTAATTTGTGAGCATTGCGGTGGTCCTATTATCGATCTTTGTACAATTTGGGTAACCGTGTTTTATAGCATTGCTCCTTAGTAACAATCATGACTCTTTCGGTTTTGATCAACACTTCAACAGTATACACCTCTCTCCCTCCTCTAGCGAGTTAAATCGAAGAGAATTGATTACACAAATGATCAATTTAATAAAATTCAAGAACAAGTCAACCATGGATTTTCCGAAATGAAATAACCGTCTTCAGGAGGTTGATGAACCTTTAGAAAATTCAAATTTCAGATCCTCAGTTGACATATCATCTTGAGGGGAGTGACAAGGGAGATAATATGATTGATTCACTCACTAAGGAACCTTCTGATACCCTTTTAATGGGGGATGAGGTTATTAGCACTATTCCCGAAAGGGAAAATAACGAATTCATAAAATCTAGTGTTGATGATCTTGTCCCAATCCTAAGGGAGTCTGAGGTGACATCTGATAGTGATTTAGAGTGTGATATGCCTGCTACTATACCTTTGCCCACCACTGATGTTAGGGAAGAAGTTTTTTGATTTATCAATTCGCCTTTAGGAGAACAAGTAGTTGACTTTTTGATATGAGAGAGAACGAGGATGTAGCTGGCTTGCCTAGACATTTGGTTAAGCGACTTTTTAGTCATTTACTCAAAAATCCGAGTTTGACCAAAGGAATGTCTGATGAGCCTTTAGGAGATGATTCAAATAGATCTTATGATGTGACTTTCTCAAACCCTCTCTTTGACTTTAATGATGATTTTACCTGTTATGTTATGATAATCCACTCTTTGATGAGGAGTTTGAGGACATTAGTAGTCTGGACCCCCCCTGAGTCGACTCTAGTTATTAATGAGTCTATCCAACTAGTCACACCACTTCCTGATCCTAAGTAGATTTGCTTAAGGGAAGTGGAAAGATTTGATCATTTCTTCTCCCTAACACAATCGGGGGGAACGACGAGGGTGATGGAGACCCTTTCTTTTGGTTTTCATCATATACCATCACCCCGTCCCGCTACATACTCATCTACGGAGGTGATGTATTGCTATTATCATCCTCACCTACATCGGTGATGGATTGACCATGGACCTAGAAATGGAAATAACCTAGTTGTACAAGCTAGAGACTCGAACAAAAACAAGCGCTTCTCGGGAGGCAACTCGTATTCTCTTCTTCTTTCTTTCTTTCTTAGTAATAATAATATATTAGTTTAGTAGTAGTATTAGTAATGAATAAGTGTGGGGTGTGCTTCTATCTTGGTTATGTTTCGTGGTAATCTGTTTTTGCTTGCAGGATTTCCTATGATTTTGAAGACCTTCTGTGCTTGTTTTCAATCCTCCAATCACTCGGTCTCCGATCATCTTCATGTTTATATCATGGGAATCCCTAATCCTGATCATATATATCTGATTTTATTTCCCAAGTCACACTTGAATTTTTTTTGCATTTGCCTTTTTTGTTCCTAAGTGTGGGGGTAATACCCGATATTTTTGAACATTGAGGCCAATGTTCAGTTCTAAGTGTAGGGGGGATTTCTATCGAAATGTGATCATACATGCGCCTGCTGTGTCCTACGCAACCTCGTTTTGACCTTAGTTTTTGTTTTATTTTGCTTAAAAAAAGAATCTCTTAGTTATTGTTAGATATGTGAATAAGTAGGCCCGTAGAACTAGGTAGCTTTTGACTTGACCGAGTTTTAAACTCTAGCTTTTCCCTTAGCTTTCGAGACTAAGCGTTTGCTAAACTTTAAAATTTTGCAAAGAACGAAAAATGATAGAGTTAAATATAAGTTAGATGCTAAGCGTGGAGTAGTTGGATCTCTTTAGAGCTCATAGAGGTTAATTGTGGCTTTTTGCTCCCACCAACTTAATACAATGTTTACTCCTCACGTCCCAATTTGTGTCTATTTTTGACTTTTTAAAGTCTTTTTCTTCAACTTTGACATTAATTATTTCTTCTTATGTTATATGATATGCAATGCAAATATATGAATGGATAGGGATTTCGAAGTATTTATCATAGGTATAATTTTCGTAAGCAAGTATATAACATAAAGAAATAATATTTACGGTCTAAAGGTTTAGAAAAAAGAATTCAATAAGCAAAAATGGACACCTTAATTGGGACGGAGGGAGTAATAATTGATAACTAAAATAAAGTTACTTTGGTTTTTGCGATTCTTAGTTTTGATCCCTTCTCCTTCTGGTGAAAGTAAGGTACACATCGAGGTTCTGTCAGTGTTGTGGGGAAATAGGCTACCGAGTCTTGTCAGTTAGGACGCTCGATGTCTTGGTAGTTAAAAGACCACAAGACTCGAAATTTGGCTATAAAAAAATAATAAATAATAATAATGTGATAAATCGAAGCCGAAATAAGACCACTGCATCTTGTCGGTTAGGACGCCCGATGTTGCAGCCTTAAAAAAGGTCGAGGAAATTTTTGATGTCGAAATAAGACTACTGACTCTGTCGGTTAGGACGCCGATGTGTCAGGTTGTTAAGGACCGAGGCTATATTGTTGATTAATAATAATAATATTAATTAATAATAATAATAATAATTAATAATAATAAAATAATAATAAAGCCAAATTCTTGACTCATGGTTATCTAAATAAGCCTACGGTCTCTGGACTCGAAGTGATTGAGTTGTTTAAGATGAAATAAAAAGGATGACCCATTAAATCATGCGAAACTAGAACCTTAATGTGGACCTTATTCTTACCATATCGTCTCTTTAGGAAAGGATTTCAAACTAATTATGGTCTAAACCGAGCACCTTTATGATAATAAGGACATAATTTATTTGTCACCGATAATAATAATAAAATCCTTAGAGGATTTATGAATAAAAGAGCGAAAAGTAGCTATGCGTACACAATTAGCATTTATGAGTAGTGTTAGTATCTAATCTTATATTTGGTTGTGATTTCGTTTTAAGCTTAGTTTGGGGATCGTGAAAAGACACTTCGAGGATGACGAACTCCATTCTTAAGCCTTTTCTAAATAAATTGAGTAAACTGCAAAAAAATCATCCCTTGTGGTTTGTAGTTTGTGGCACTAATCATCCCTAGCGATACTATTGGCACTAATCATCCCTGAGTGGCAAATGTTCGGCAAAAATCATCCTTATTGGGGATGATTTTTGCAAAAAGTTTAACAAAAAGTTTTGCAAAAATCATCCCTCTAAGGATGATTTTTGCTGAACATTTCACTACTCGGGGATGTTTTGTGCCAATAGTATAGGCTAGGGATGATTAGTGCCCCAAAATACAATCACACAGGGTGATTTTGCAGTTTACTCTAAAATTTATTATTTTTTTATCTAATATTGAATAATGTGGTTTGTTTATAAGGGATTGGCTTGCGAATTAAATGATTTTTTGAAACCTTATTATGGACCTTTTATGTTCTTGTTTGATTGTGAGAAGGTCATAAGGTTAAAGGGGATTAACTTATTATTTCTGGGCTATTGTTTATAAACATGCTATGTGGGACCAGCAATGGCTTAGTGTGGGGGATTCTGATGTGTGCTAAAATACACATCCTTATAACCCCGTAAATCACTATTAAACGGACTAAAAATACCAAAATATGAATAATTATCTTGCAAATATGTTTGTTTGGTATTTTTATGTCTTGAATGTACTAAGGTTTGAAAATGAATCCTCCAATGCTTGAGAAATCAATGTACGATTCATAGGGAAGTCATATACGACTATTCATCAAAGGGAAGAAACATGGTAGGATGATGCTTGATTCAATCGACAATGGTCCACTAGTCTATCTAACTGTTCAAGAAGATGGGCAGACTCGACCTAAGAAATACTCTGAACTCACTGAAGCACAACAACTTCAAGATGAATGTGATGTTCAAGCAACAAACATCATTCTTCATGGTCTTCCACCCGATGTGTATGCACTTGTAAACCATCAAGAGGCGGCTAAAGATATTTAGGATAAAGTTAAGCTACTAATGAAAGGCAATGAATTATCATATCAAGAACTTGAATGCAGATTATATAACTTGTTCGATAAGTTGCTTCAGTTCAGGGTGAAACATTGTATGAGTATTACTGGAGATTCTCTCAGCTGATCAATGACATGTATACTATTGGGATGACAACACAGCAAGTTCAAGTCAATACTAAGTTTCTGAATGCTCTTCCACCGGAATGGATCAATTTGTCACTGATGTGAAGTTAGCAAAGAGTTTGTATACCACCAACTATGATCAGTTGTATGTATACCTCAGTCAACATGAACAACATGCTCAGGAAGTACGTGTCATGCGTGAAAGATATCTAGATCCTCTTGCATTGGTAGCTAATTCTCAATCTCTATACAATCCCTCTCAGTATCCACAACATTCAGTTCCTACAATCCATCCACCCCTTTAACAATTTACACCAGTTTATGCAGCACATATTCATCATCAACAACATCGTACTTGTAACACCCCCAAATAGGGTCGCAGCGGAATAAGGGTCCGGGGCATGTTACTTCTCAGATCAATAACACAAGATAATATAAGAACGACCAAAAAGTCGTTTAAAACTGATACATTAGATTTAATAAAGTATGTGTTACAAAAGCCCGAAGCTTTACTTGTTTACTTGTTATTATTATAAAGATTTCCAGCCCATAACAGATATACAAAATGTAATGCGACTAAATCTTTAATGCATGACTTCAAAATATAACCACCAATGTATCCTTCGCACCTCGTGCTTAATGACCTCCTGAAAAACATTGCATTTAAAACGTCAACATAAAGTTGGTGAATTTCATAGGTTTATGTAAATGTATATGCAGGACCGCAAGACTTTCCCCGTGATAATGCAACAGATGCAGACATCACAAAATGTAATTACGTTTTCCTAAGCTCATGACACCGAAGCTCGACATAAATGAATACAATATATAAATATTGCCTACATTGCCCGTGATGATGTTCAACCCGTAACATCCAAAATCCGACATGATATACGTTCGTTTCCAGTGATAGCTAGTCACCCGAACGGGGAGGTCAATCCCAAATAGATCTATCTATAATCATTCGCGCTCACATTCCAGTAATTGACAGTTCATGATTCATGGGCATAGTGGGTTATCGCTACTTAGGCAAAACGTAATCATGATAAAATGTACACTTGCGTCCAATTTGTAAAACATGCATATGTTTCTCACCCCAAAAACTTATAAATTAATAATTGTAAAACATGGGGCTATGAACTCACCTTGAGTGAGTAAACTGATAATAAAATATCCCAAGTAAAGACGCGTCACGCTAACGCCCGAATGCAACCTAGATATTATAGGTCGAATCAGTATTCAAGTACGTTGTCTAACAACAACCGTATATAATCCTATATAGTTATCATCGTACTATCGTTCGGGCTATCATAATTTAAGAGGTCATGACATGACGTACGAGGAGTTAGGACACTTTAAATCGTAAATCCAACAACTCGTCAATACGCCATCCGAAGAAGCCTCATTATGAAATTCCCTAGTAATATAGCACTTTGATAACTAATAACATATATATTCTATATAGCTATATCACCATCTAATCGTTTAAGTGAAATCGTATTTATAAAGTAAAAACGTTTATAATTACGCCTTTAGCAAAAATGACATAACTTTGTCGTTTTAAGTCCGTTTCTCGCGTTTCTTACGCCCACGCTTTCGTATTAAGACGAGTGATCATAAAATCACATTTTTAGGTTTTTGAGATTCTGTGATGAATAGTGTTTTTACTGTTCATAACAGCTATATAATCGTTTTTATACTTTTAATTAACCGTAAACCGGTTTTTGTCGTCTTCTTATTCGTTATAGCTCCGTTTTTAGCGATTCTTTCGAACACGTTCTCGTAATTGAAAGTTTTTATCTTATTATTGTATGTTTTACAAAGTAGATGTTATTGCCTTGAATCGTAATTTTTTTAAAATATGTTTATAAAGTATGCAGCGTCGTAAACTCGTAACTAGTGTAATCTATTTCGTTATAATCCGATTTTCGAGTTTTTTTATCATTTTGGAATCCTCATGAGATGTACTATCTTTATAAAACATAATATGGCTGCTTCCAAATTCGAATCAAAACAGAAGGTTTGAGGTTTTGTGATTTAGACATGTTTTAAGCTTGATTTTTGTACCATTAAGCTTCAACACCTTATTACAACTACTTCACAACATTTCTATCTTATGTTTTACATATATAAAGTCATTAGATCATGCTTGCTCAAGTGTTGTTCATGATACAAGGTTTAACTACTGCATTTTCACTTTGTAACTCATAAGTTAACCATAGAAACCCTTATTCCCTAATTTGTACATATTCATTTTTATACTTAACCAAGTGTGTACAAGAGTTATAATTTCATTTTAACATCATAATAACATCCATACAACATGTAAATAAGTTCACAAAACATTGATCATAAGTAGAAATCATTTTCACATATTCAAAAGTATCCTAAATGGTGATTTAGCTAAATAGAGCACATGAACACATAAAATCTTAGTTATGAAATGATTAAGCTTTTAAATAACCTTGTGTGGATGAGTAGAGAAAAGAATAACAATCACACCCTTGTGATTAACAACCTTGGCTTGAAAATATAAGGTGAAAACCCTAATTTCTACCAAAACCCTAATCTTGCAATATCTTGTTAAAACCTCTTCAAAGCTTAACCAACCCTTGAAATCTTATTAAAATACCTTAAATATGATGTGTGTATGCTTGTATAATGATATAAAATCAAACTATAGATTTGGTTTGGGATGAGTTTTGAGCTATGGGTTGTATAGAGGGAAATGGGAGAGTTTGTTTGGTTTTATACTTTGGAAAATGAAAGATGTGTGAGATACTTGCTAGCTAAGGCGGTATATACACAAGAGACTTAGTCAAGGACTCATAGGAAGGTTCCTAGGGCAAGTATTCAAGTGGTACCAAAGGTGTAAGGCTTTGTTCCCTTGATATTCATAATATCTAGATATTTAGGAGAGTAGTCATGCAAACAATATATTACTTGGTCCTATAATTTGAAATCCGGCCACATACACATTTATATGATGATATTTTGATTATTTTGTGTATTGAGTATAATCGTGGGTATTTGTTTAAGCGTAGTTAGGTTTTGGTGCTTCCGGGAATGCCGAAACGCATTTTATCGTGAAACGTAAGCGTTTTACGTAACCAATAAAAATAAGATGAACAAAGTTGATAATTATCCTCATAATAATCATATAACACTTTCTTGATGTAAATGTTTAATCGTTTAATTCCTGATTACATTGAATGATCATTTTTAGTTTACGCGATTTAGCTTAGCGATTACGATTTAAAAGCAAATGCGTCAAACCCTAAAAATGAATTATGAATTACATAATGTTATACAATGACCTAAAACATGAGGTGTTATAGTCTTCCCTCATTAAATGAGCCTTGTCCTCATGGCTTATGACACGGCACTTGACGACGGTGCAGTCTTGGTGAAGAGGTGTGGATATTTCTTCCTGAATTGATCTTCACGTTCCCATGTAAACTCAGGGCCCCGCCTAGAGTTCCATCGAACTTTGACAATTAGGACACGGCTTCGCCTCAATTGTTTGACTTCGCGATCCATGATTTCTATAGGCTCTTCAACAAAATGAAACTTGTCATCCACTTGGAGTCCTCCCATCGGAATGACTAATGGGTCGTCAGAATAAAATTTCTTCAAGTTAGATACATGAAACGTATTGTGGACCCTGCACAGCTCTTGAGGAAGCTTAAGCTTGTAAGCAACGGCTCCAACCTTTTTCAACACCTTAAAAGGTCTGACATATCTGGGGTTTAACTTCCCCCGTTTGCCAAAACGTACGACCCCTTTCCAAGGCGAAACCTTAAGCATAACTTTATCTCTAACTTGAAACTCCATCGGTTTACGCTTTAA